>VXBX01007223.1:388611-487003 GCA_013400415.1 Scytalopus superciliaris
TTTTTTTTTTTTTTTTTTTTTTTTGCTACTTGTCTGTTCCTGTTATGATTTCTCCAGGTTGGAATCAGAACCCCTTTGCTTTGAAGCTCAGGTCAGCACTAGGCAAAGCATTGGGCTTACCGTTGCTAAGAGCAGCCTGTCCTCTCCCAGTTGCATGCCTGTGCTTTGACAGGATCAGAGTGTGATTGGAGGGTTAGAGATGCACAAAAGCAGAGAAAGCTTGAAATTAAATAGTCTTTGAAACTTTTTCTTAATTAGCCTTACTCTGGCACAGACCCCTGCCTCAGGGGGATGATCCAGTGGAATAGCAATGACCTAAAGCTACTGATCTACCTACTGAAGTACACAGGGAGGAGAATTTATCTCAAAAATGACCATCTGAGTATATCTGACCCTCAAATAAATGCTTGTAAAGATCTACATTAAAATTAAAAGAATGAGGACTTTATTTTTTTCTGACTGAAACTGGAGCTTTTTTTCTGAAGTACTGAATGCTACACAGAAACAAAAAAATGGAAAAACCTTGGGTGGGTGAGACCTTTATCTCTTTTCTCATTTATTACTAGTGCCAATGGAGTAGCTGTCCTAATTAAAAAGAACTTGCCCTTTCAAACACAGGAGCTGGATTCTGATCCAAATGGCCTTGTAGAAAAGAAATCGCTGAATGAAGTCATTTCTCTAATTAACATTTATGCTCCTAATGTTAACAATGTACTTGTAAAAGGAACCACTAGCATAGATATTTCTCTTTAAACCATCTAATGGTCTGGTGTGGGTACTGATTTTAATTGCCCTGTAGTTATCAGTTTAGGCAGATCTACTAAGGGTAATTGCACTGTAAATCAGACATCTCAAGAAATTCACTAATGAGCCAAGGAACAATAGTTGTTTTTGAGATGAAGCTGATAATGCTTATTTGGACAAGTGGTGTTAAGTGTTCTGTGTTACATATGGAAAGACACGACTCTTCACCAGTAACTGGGTAACAGTGTCTTACCTATTGCTCCATCCGCTCCATGGTTTTATCTCCAGTTTTCCAGGATTGGCCCAGTCCCGTGTGCCTGACATCCCTAAGCTGTTTCTGTGATTTTTAATTCACAGAACTGTAGTTTGGAGCCCTGCATCTCTGTTTGACTTTGTTTATATATTTCTTGTCCCCCTTAGCATAAATCATAATGACAGCTTAATTGGTTTGTATTTCTGAAGCAGTTTGAAATGTGAAGTGTTGCGTAAGTGCTCAAGGTTGTTACTACTTTGTGACTCTTCCCAACCATTTTCTGTCCAGAATGAAAATTAAAGAGAAATTATTTGCCATTTACGAGAGTAAATATGGTAAGTTCTGTCATAAGTAATCACTCAAGGATGACAAAAGAACTCTCCTTTGTTTCACAGAATTGCACTTTTTAAATGCTTGAACTTTGCATTTCCTTCATGACACAGTACACCCATAAACTTCATTAAAAGTATTTGATTTATGCTCATACAAATGGAGAATCAGATCTTTGATATCTGTGAGAGGGTAGTTTCATGATGGAATAAAGGTTCTGGAAGATACAGGTCTTCCCTAAAGGTTTAGCTATCTTTAAAACATTGGGCCATTTGATGCACTTTGAATTTGAGATTATGACATCTTTATTTCACAGGAGGAACAAGCATAGTTGTACCAGTCTTTAAAGCACAGTATTAGTACAGATTAGAATAACCCTCTAGCTTTTCCATAGGACCAGGCCAGTGCTTAGCATCACCAGAGAATTTTTATCATTTGCAGTGTTCAAAAAATGAAGTCATATCAAGGCAGATGTATTTAATTCCCTTTGCTGCTTCCACTGGCTCACAGGGCAGAGTTAAGAGGTATCCATGACAAAGTAGAAAAGTCTTTTACCCCAGAACAGGATTTTAGGATCAGAAATGAAGCAGGCAGGCAAAACAAGGACAGCCAACAAAAGGTAGCCTGGGGCAACACAGTGTGTCAATGAGAAAGAGAGAGATAAGAAACACTTGGACAGTTGTGCATGTTGGCTTCAATCTGTAATGACTGTGCAGACCACACATCAAAAACATTTGGCTGTCCTTGACAGAAAATGAAAAGAGCCCAGATTTTTCAGCTGTCTCCTCTTTTTTTTTTTTTTTTTCCCTTCCCCCACAGTCAACCAGGTGAACAGCAAATAATTTACTTTACCTCTGGTTTTAATTATTTGTCAAATGGCCTTCAGGCAGTTACTAGATAACATCTTTGAGAGACAAAGTGAAAACTCTTCATTTTTTAACAACCGCTCTTGCTGCTGTTGATCAACCAGATCTAAAACTTTCACTGTTGTAAACTTCATTTATGTTGTATCTTTCTAGTGAAAATGGAGGGCAAGATTTCCACCGTCAACTCCAAAAACACTTAATTCAGGCAGCACTGATAGATGCTGCGTTTCTGCAGTTCTCTGCATGCAGAGACCTCCATGACCTTGGGACCAAAGTTCTAGTTGTGCCTAAATTCTGTCATAGTTGAGAAATGAGTGGGAAGCACCTGTATTTCCCACACTTCCCCAGCAGTCCTATCCATGGTCAGAGAATGTGTAGCTTGAGTTGGACAAATGGCAAAATGCCCAGGCTCTCAAGGTGGTGATGACACTTTCTGTAATCTCATGGCCACTTTCTTGGTAGCCTCACGTCCAAAAAAAAGATTCAGTGGCAAATCAGAGTTTATTTAATGTCTCACTTTGCACTCCCAGTGAGTGCCTTAGCTACTGGATGAAGGTGACCCTCCACTCCTGTAACGGTCAGAAACGAGACTCTTATCCGGGGGCAGTGGACAAGAATCTGTTTATTGATTACAAATCTCGATG
The DNA here is from genome assembly GCA_013400415.1 of Scytalopus superciliaris. Classification (NCBI taxonomy): domain Eukaryota; kingdom Metazoa; phylum Chordata; class Aves; order Passeriformes; family Rhinocryptidae; genus Scytalopus; species Scytalopus superciliaris. The sequence continues at coordinate 391,449 of VXBX01007223.1, forward strand.
TATATAGACATATTACAATGAGGAGGCTGAGTTATGCTAAGAACTGGGATGGGACATTACAATTAGGAGAATACATTATGTTAACTAAGAGGGGACAGAAAAATCCACATTTATGACCACAGAGAGCAAAGGAAACAATAGATGTTGCTACACTGGTTTCGGTTCCAGCTGGGGCATACCTCCTATCTCCTTGGTGGAGACAGGAGTCCACAGCCTTGTCAAATGCAAATAAGGCCTGTCTGGAAAGGAGCCATCCTATCATGATAGGACTAAGCCTTATCACCTTGGAGGTTTCTATGTTTTGCAGTTTTTATATCCTCACACAATCCTGCTTTTGGAAGAATGACATTGTGAATCATAGAATAATAGAATCAACTGTGTTGGAAGAGACCTCTGAGATGATCAAGTCCAACCCTTGACCCAACACCACTGTGATTACTAGATCATGGCACTGAGTGCCACATCCAATCTCATCTTGAAAATCTCCAGCAACGGTGAATCCACCACCTCTCTGGGCAGGCCATTCCAATGCCTGATTAGTCTCTCTGTAAAGAATTTCTTTCTAATATCCAACCTAAACCTCCCCTGACAGAGCGTAAGCCCATGCCCCCTTGTCCTACTGCTGACTGTCTGGGAGAAGAGACCAACCCCCACCTGGTTACAACCTCCCTTCAGGTAGTTACAGAGAGTGACAAGGTCTCCCCTGAGCCTCCTCTTCTCCAGACTAAACAACCCCAGCTCCTTCAGCCTCTCCTCATCGGACTTAGGCTCAAGTCCCTTCACCAGCCTCATTGCTCTTCTCTGGACCCGCTCCAGCACCTCAATATCTTTCCTGAACTGAGGGGCCCAGAAGTGAACACAATAATCAAGGTGTGGCCTCACCAGTGCTGAGTATAGAGGAAGGATCACTTCCTTGAAGCTTATAGTCTGTGGGGCCTGAAGAACAGCAAGCCAGAAGTGGCCTGATTATATAGTTCAGGAGCAAGAATTAGGTGCAAGAGGGCTCATCAAGCATGACAAAGTGTATTCATTAGAAATTCCAGGACTCCCTCTTTCCCACCTCTGTTCTTCTACTAACGTGAAAAACTCACCCCAGGCAATATAAATTACATCATTCCCAATATCTATTAGTTTGTTTCTAATCTGAAATTTTCTGAATTATTAGAAATCAATTCGCTTTTAAACCTTCTTTTTTTCATCCTGGCTGAAAGTTGTGTTATAACCCATGTAGGTTGTGGGGGTTTTGGACATCTTCTTGGGTCTGCAGGTTGCCTCACCATACATCTTTGTGTAGTAACAGCCCTGGAGGAACTAAAATTTTTTGTTACAGCACAAGAATGCATTGATAGTAAAGTTATGGATTAAAATTCCCATGAGAAAGGACCTGTATCTCTGTCATATCAGGACCAAGGTGGTAGACAGCACATTGAGTAAAAAATACCACATTAGAAAGAGTTGTCATACGGCTTTAAGGGAAACTGGGCATACAGTATCTCCATTAAGTGCTAGTTATTACTCAGTATTTAGGATCTATAATGCCAAATTACCTTAGAAAAACTGATGATTCACATTAATATGGCCAAATAGTAATCTGTTGATGAAAACAGAATTTATATAGTTTTTTCTCTGTTTTTTTGGGGGGCGAGATTGTTTTTTGTTTTGGTTTTTTTGAAGTTTCTTTGTTTATTTTCTTTACCTGGAATTACTGTGAGTCTCTGAGAAGTGTTTTTATCTATTCTGACAACTCCTTAAGGGAAGACCAGTAGGGAACATCTGATTTATTCATGTTGTGCAAGATGACTATCCAGGACAATCTGCAGATGCCTTTTTAGGCACATAAGGCAAGGATTCCCTATGTACCTCTTCAATTGGCAAGATAACTTTCCCTGGTAGGAGCTTGAATAAATGAATACAAAACCTGATTGACTACAGGGATCTCTTTTTTTTTTCCTCAGAAAACAAGTTTGAAGAAAATGTCAGATGAAATTAACAGTCTAGAGTGCCTTCATGAGGCTGTCAAGGCAGTTGGAGACAAGTTTCCAACTATAACATAGAGAAAATGCCACTCTAAAAGTGTGTAAGGTGTCTTATAACAACTTTTAAAATAAGCCTAAATTCCTATGGAGAAAAAAAAAAAAAAGGTAGCCACAGTACTGACCAAACTAGGGGTGAGGACATTAATCCAGCATCTTATCTCAGGAAGAAGACAGATCAGGCAATTCTCAGGACTATAAGATGTCTGTAGTATCCTTTTTCTGAGTAAACTTCACCTGTCCCCTGCTCCATGACACATAGCATTTGCAGTTAGATCTGCAGCAGCTGTGGATTGACTGAACATATGGGCAGTCTCTCAAAAACTTCTGGTATAGTGTCTCTATGTTCTTGAAATTCATTCCCATTTTTGACCCAAAACTTCATCTTTAAAACTTTTAGCATATCCCTTCTTTCATACTGCCTTATTACAGAAATATATTTTATTTGTACAGATGAAATATATTTGATTTTTATTATAAGAAGTTTATAATTTTACTTGCCTTTTTTCAGAGCATCTTTTATTTCTTTATTTTTTTTTCCTTAAAAAAAGTCTGGGCCAACACTGTGCAATAAAGTTCTTACACACACATTATTGAAGATGTGCATTGCACACCCTTCTATTCCTTCAGTTCAGTTTATTATTCTTGCTGTGCTTATTATTTATTATTAACTGCTACCATACAGTGAGATGTCTACATTAATACCAGTATCTCTCTAGAAAGGATAGTCATTTCCTACACAATGGTTCCCTCATTTGCATTAATCAGTAATGAATTTCAGGTGTGATGTCTTGCCCAGATTTATAATTTTTTTCCTTTTTATTTAGTCTTTCTGAAGCTTCAGAAACATCCCCTTCTGTGTCCCAGACTAAACTGGAAAAAAAAATGTCTAAAAATGCTCTTAGTCTTTTCTCATCTTTCCAGACAATTTGCAAGGGTATAAAACCAAGTAGGCACTACTGACAAAAGGGAGGGTCTCTGCTGCAAGCTGTTCTCTCATATGGCAAAGGATTTTTTACTTTCATGAGAACCTAAGCAATCATATATAAAATACAGAAGGGGAAGTAGAAAATACTATAGTTTGTTTAGCCTTAATCTTTAAACTAAGGCAGAAAGTAATAGCATAATTTAGTTTGTTGGGATCTTGGTCATTAAAAGTCTGAATCATGTCTCTGTCATTAGTAATCTTAGGGGTATCTGGACCTTCTTGTAAGGTCAACAACCAAAAGCCATGTATATTCCCAGAGGCCAATTCACTCCACCCAAGATCACTACCCAGGGCAGATGGGTAGAGAGAGTTCATTACTTGAGACACCCAAAGTCTAAGCAGGAAAAGTAAAATTAGTTAAAAATTCACTCCCTATATCATTTAATGATCAGACACAATGACAAGTGACTACTCAGTGGTTGTATCCAGACAATAACAGCCAGTTCACAACAAAAAAGGTAAGTGTGGTGGAAAGAAGTATTTTGGTATCTCTTCAGCAAAGAATACATTGCTTAGGAATTGAACCAGGTCACTTTGCTGGAAAGGCAGGGGGTTCAGGTTGTACTACTACTTTTTAGAAGATGCTTTAAAGTGTGCAAAATACTACAAAAAAGTTAATAATGTGTTTATCAAGCTGTATTGTTGCACGTTTTGTTCCAATATCTTGCATTCATACCTTTGTGATTCTTGCTTGTGAAGTCCAAATCTCATTTTGTATTAATTGCTAAATCCTGTCCCTTTGTCCATGATTTTCCTTAAATATGTAAAAGTAGCCTTTTAAAGAGCTCTATCTAGATTTTTTGCTTTCTGCTCAGTACAAAAACAAAATATGAAAGTTAAAGGTCGTTTCATATTTGCTGGTGGTTGGGAAATCTGTGATGATGTGCAGTGTGTGCAGCACACTGTTGCATGTGATCAGCAGTCCTCTCTCTTCTAGATCATTATCTAAAACTGATGTGTTCTGCTTCTCAGAGAGAAATACGAACTTGAAGAATATTAGGGAGAAATAAGGTCAGGACCTTAATCTTTGAGGAATCTTAAAGCAAGACAGTTACCTCTCTGGTAGCCACACTGGATGGTTTATAGTTACTTTATCTGAAATGTATTTACACCTTCAGCCCATGGGATTCCCACATCTGACAGGAGAACTGTTATTTCCCTTCTGTGAGAGATTTAGTGCTCAAGAGGATTGTATCTGTCCACATGGTTCAGTCTTGGTAAAAATTAAAGGGATGATGAAAACAGTTCAGGCAATATTGGATTTTGTAAAGGTGAAATTGTTCTTTCTACTTGCTTCTTATAGTCTTACACAGAGCTTTAGGGATTAGTCTTGCATGTATGCTTAAATTTGTAGATGGGCTATTGCAAATAGCTAAAAGATTAATTAGCAAAATCTTAGAAATTACTAGTATTTATAAGTAAAAGCCACTCCACTACTTAGAAAAGAGGGGAGAGGGGGGAGAATTAGTTAAAAGGAAAAGCGGCAATGTAAAATGGAACTCTGGAAACAGGAATGAAGAAAACTTAGGAATCTGAACTCTCTTAAGTACACTAAAGCACGAAGTGTCATCTCTGAGGAAAATATATTTTTTAAAATGAGAATTAACTTATATATGCCTTAATTTTTGGGGTTCTCAAAATTTCTATAAATCGGAATTGTTTTAGGCCACACCCTATGCAAATAGCTAAAAGATTAATTAGCAAAATCTTAGAAATTACTAGTATTTATAGGTATATTTATACACCCTATACCAAAACATTACAACAATTAATTTGCTATTCATATTTCTCTTGAAAAATATCAACTAAGAAATAAAACCAAACTCATATGCCCTTACTTATACAGTCTTTCCCAGTCTGTATGGAAAAGAGATATTCTTATTGGGGGCAGCTGGCATCCAATAGTAGGAGAACAGCAGGTCTGTCACGTTGGAAGGTTTGACAGCTCGTCTGTCTCCATCTCTGTATTTGTGAATTTAGAAAGTTCCTCCGCTATTGCATTCATTGGGGGCCAGAATACTCTTGGGCAAAAATCCACAGCTATAATTAGTGATTTAATTTTAATGTAGATGAATAGACAATCCTGAAGCCAGTTATTAAAATGTCATTACTTGACACAGAAGTTAGCCTGTCTGCTTAATGTCTGTTAGCAGAAGGCAGAGACCAACCCAAATGAGAATTTTGCCTGTGGAAGAGTAGGAGCAACACAAGACATCAAAAACCTCCCTGCCTCTGGGAAACAGCTGGACAGTCCCTGCCAGAAAATACTCAAGTGCTTGTTGAGAATGCATAGGCAATAACTCTAAACCCTCTGTTCTACAAGAACCATGAGATGTCCAGAAAGGATTTCTTTTGAGTAGTTTTAGTTATAGCTAAAGCCCAATACAGACAGAAAATAGCAAGGTGGGGCAAAACAGACTTTGTAACAAGTAGCCCTAGGGACCTCTATATCTAGTAAGTATGGAATTAGTTCTGTGTATCATGTGTAACTCATTCAGACAGCATCCCAAAGTAAATAAATTTTAATTTGTATTTTTAATTCAGACATTAATGTAACAGCAAGGCTCAGAGAACTAAGAAATCTGGATTCAAAGGTTTAGTTAGAAAAACCAGAGCAAAGATATCTCTGGGACCTTCAGTCTCTCGCTGAAAGAAACTGAAAGTAGCCGGAAAGAGAAACTAAAAGTAGCTGCAAAGATCATAATAAAAGCATAACTTTACTTGCAAATATTTCAGAGAACAAAATAAAAGTTAAGAGCTGTTGTTCATAAACGTAATTGCGAAACTATATTTCATAACTTTCTTCTCTAAATTTTGAGATGTGTGAACTATGACCTTTCCTGGTTTCTTTGTCATCTTCATGACACAAGTTCATCATAAAAATAATGCCAATGTAAATCTAAAATCTAAAGACTTCAGAAGGCTTAAATTTTTAATTCCACTTTCTTTGGCATCACACTAAGAGTTCTGCAACTTTAATCCATCATGTAGCTTTGCAAAACCATCATGAAAATGTATGAACCCAAGAACAAAATCTACTCACCCAACCTTACGGCAATGATTAAAAAAGCCCTAATTATAGTATAGTCACCCGTCAAAATAAATTACTCAGGGTGAGTGGGTGAAAAGTAGTTTGCTAGACTTCCTTAAGGAGGTGGTAATTGTCTTGAATTTTGTTAAAATACATCACTAATTATATTTTAACAAAGTCTATGTACTGTTTTCCTCTTTAGGAATTTTATGAGATGGCTGTGAGAATATTGAAAAAAGGAATTTTTTTTGTTTTAAAATATTCTATACTTACTTATTTCTACTGCAGAACATGTTTCAAGACATACAAAAGAATGCTCTAAATTACATATACAGAGGATCATAAATATTAGAATAAAGTGATTTAATAAGAATATGGGAATTGATTGGACATACTTCAATGGCAAAGTCATATGTGAGTCTTTTAGTTTAAAACCATTAAGCCTTGTCCTATTGCAAGAAGTATTTCTAAAAAGTCCTCCTTCTTATAAGCCTGCCTTAGGTACAGAAAAGCCACAGTAAAGTCTCCCTGGATTGCAAACTTGATGAGAGTGTACTCAGTCCCACTGGTGATGACACTGATGAAGATATTAAACAGTACTGGTCCTATTACAGACCCCTGAGGGACATCACTTGTCACCAACCTGGACACTGATTATAAACCAATATAGATTATGAACAGATGCTTCTTGTTGTATGCAATAGGCTTCTAGTAATAAATAAATGCAACCATCTTCTTTTAATCAAATAATAAAATATTTACATATGTTCACATTATTATTTTAATTAAAAATTAAGTGAATATCTGCCTACCTAAAACTCTGTATACTATTGCAGTCCATAAACTTTCAATATATATTTGTATGTGAACTGTTAAAGTATCAAATGTAACTCCAATCTAGACAACAATTAGACTTCAGGGTACTTTCCCCTTTATTTATTATCAACAGTGAGTGATCACAAAAGCAAATATGTAGAGCTTTAACATTCATCATAACATTTGCAGATACTATTCTCATAACTGAAAAATAAGGTTTTTCTTTCATTTCCTAGAGCTGTGGCTGACTCACACAATTTTGACTGATACTTCAGCAATTCAAAGTTGTATAAACAGTAAAGACAGATCAATTTAAATGAGGGCGCTGAATAAGCAGAAGCAGGTTTGTGTTTGTAGCTGGGTATTGTTTCATCCCACTCTAAAAATAAGCATGAAATGGAATGTGTTCTGGGCTCAGAATGGTGTTCCATAGTTGGAAGTATTCATACTAAAAGCTTTTGGCTTCTGTCTGATTGTTCATTCCTACTAAAATTTCCTAATTCCTCAACACCACTTTTAACTGCCCATAACACATTTTTAAACTAGACTTTTTCATTTCTTGGATGAGATCAGTGGAGCTTCAGAAATTAAGGGTGCTGTAACCAATAATCTCCTTCCTCCAAAGCGTGAGGGCTCAGGCTGTCTGGTCCCAGGAGCTGAAGGTGCACATCCTTCTTCAGAGCCTGGGATGCAAACCTGGCACAAAGCCTTTCCCCTCCCTTCCCTGTGCAGAAGGATGGCAAATGGAGGTGTCCACTCTATGCTGCATTTTGGCTCTTTCCTCACAGAATGGGAGAGGGACTAGGAGGGTCAGGCAGAGAGAAATGCATGTGGGTCAGTCCCTGCAATGGAGCACAAAACAGAGCACAGCATGGGAGACACATTTATAACTGTGCCCAGTAATTGGGATCACTGGGTGTTGATCACATTGCAGTAGTGACTGTCAGTAGATCTGTCTTGTTACCATTGCAGCATGATGATTCTTCTGCTTCTTTATTACCAACCAAATGCTTTGTCTTTTTTTTTTCCACAAGGGCTTACCTTATCTCAGGAAGCAAGTGAGGATATTGCCTCATCATCAAACACTTTATTGATAAAATTTAAGTCCTGCTGCTTCCTGACATAGGTGAGCTCAGGTTAAGGAAAAAAAAAACACACACACAAAAACCTGTTCTGTCCTCCTTATTTTCCCTTTTTTCTGCTCCTTGTGAGTTTCTGACTTCCTGATCTGGTCTCTGCCATTTGAACTAACCTCCCCAGTAATTTGTCTGACTTTCTCCTTGCACAATCAGATAGATCTTTTCATATAGCTTAGGGGTGGCAAACGACACTTGGTAATTTTAACTATGCCATGGTTTCCAAGCCACTTCAGCAGCAAAGTCAAGCAGGTTAGGCTGGACCATCTTCACTGTTCAGCTGCACTCAGAACCAGCTAGGAGCACTGAGGCAGTCAGGAACAGCAGCCACATGGATTAAGCAGTGGTGCTTTTGCTGCACTGCCTGTCTGCATGAAGGCTTTGATTCAGGTTCCAGTGCAAAGAATTTAGCTTAAGCTCTGCTGGGTTAAATTGACCTCTTGACTCTGTGCTGGGGTGGCAGATGAGTGTACACGCATTTTTTAAAGTACAACAAGGAGGTCCCTGAGTAATAGAGCAGCTGCACTTAGTCAAATTGAGAGAAACTGTAGCCCCATACCCTGCCTCTACTACTGCCCCTTGGTAAATGTTAAGGCATAAAATACAAGAACAGGAGAGGCATGCAGAGTCACATTCTGCACTCCATCAATCTGACTGTATGGAACTGTTGATTCAGAATTTGTACCTTTACATTTAATACACTTTCATGGTCCTTTTTTCTTTTATGACTTTGCATAATTGCTTTTTGACTGTATTTATGATATTGGCACATTTGACAGTGAATGCTACTATGCTTTTATGCCGAATGAAAAAGCCCAACACTTTTTGCTTGTTTTAAACCTGCTAATTTCATTGGGCATCCTCTTGTTCTTGTGCACTGAGAAGCCAAGCATCCATTCATTGATTTTCTAGGCACTTTCCCAGTGTTCTCCTGTTTTTATACATATCTGCCATATCCCCGTTCAGTTGTTCCATTTCCAAACTGAAAAGCTCCAAATCAATTTAAGCAGTTCCAAGTTTTAATTGCCCTTCTTTAGTTCCCCCATGTAATTTTTGAGACAAGTAACAGAACAGCAGGCAGTATACAAAAGAGAGTGTACTATGTGATTTTGTATAGTGCTATAAAGGTGTTGTCTGGTTTGTGTTCTATTCATTTTTTTAAAAACTTCTAACTGCTGGTGTTTTTGACTGCTAATGAGCATGGAATTTATGTATTCTTTAAGTGGGCTTTCTTTTTTTATTATTGTTCTTTTTCTTGATTTGTTTTTTAAAATTAACCACAACTGAAATTATTTATTTGGTGTGCCTTTTGTAACTATAGGAAGGTGAATTTCAGTACCGTAAGATTAGTGTTTCAACCTCTTGGACCAGCCCTGGCCTTGCACAGGCAAGATGAAAAAGAGCTGGTTTTATCAGAGATTTTCCAAACATCATTGAACAAAAGTTATGGTGTTTAAACATTTAGTCTCTACATTATGCCTAGATGTGATATTTGTAATGGAGCATTGCTTTTTCATTGAAACAGCTGGGTTTCTCATCCTATATATTTTTTTCCGTTGGAACTGTATGGATTCTTGTAATAATTTTTTATGATGTACTGATTGTATCAATATCTGTAAACCAGTTTCTTATTTTCATTTGCACTGTTTATGCATGTTTTTTAATTAAGAATAAGTAGAACTATAGGTAGGTAGCAATTAAGGCAAAACTCACTTTTAAATCAATGGTTATGGATCATAAAGGACATAGCACATTAAGTTAGAGGACAGAAGTTGCAAATTATACTGCATTTTCAGTTTGAACTTGAATGAGTTAAATCCTCTTAGGCTCCTAATCTTACACATGAATTTTTCCTTATATCTGATGTTCATAGATTATTATTTTTTTTAGTAAATTCTATCTCAGTCTCCCACTAATGCATACAGTCAATTGAAATGGAAAAGTGTTTAATATTTAAAAATAAAATAGGAGTGTCCTTCATTTAAAACATCTCATCTACTCTTCAGGATGTTAGTGTTACTGCTAATTACTACTGCACTCAATTTTATATGACAATGGCAAAATTAAGAACAGAGGAAAAAAGCCAGGGTACTGCACTTTTAGTTTCAGAGTTTGTGTCACACTGGGATGTGTGTGCTGATATTTATGGAATCAGTGAAAATCAGTGCATACTCCCCAAGTTTTGTGAAGTTTAAGGCACCCATGGCACTGACTGAAACCGGTAAAATGGCTTAGGCCAGGGAGCTTTTTAATTGAGGAATACTTTTTTCAAAATATGTAATATTTCAGATGTGAAGTCTGACCAATAAAGGCAACATGTTCTTATAGCAATAGAAAAGTAGACTTCCAATGGAGCACTGCCTCCAAGGCTGTTGGTTTTTGGATACTCTGAAAATACCCTGCCCTGGCAGACCTTAGAAGTTTTACTGTGACCAAATGTGAATTTGACATATTTGGGAGGTAAAATTTTGTGAGTAGATTTTTTTTCCTAACCTTAGAATGCAAATCCTGCTCCCCTGCTTTAACCCTGGCAGTCAGGGAGAGCTCCTGCAGACTGTGAGAGGCCTGATCGCCAACAGCCCTACAGAGACACATCCCATTGTCCTACTGGGGCTTAAAATCCAAAGAAAATCCTCAGCCACTCAGGCTTTCATTCAGCCATCTTTAAGCCCAGAGTCATGTGAGTGCCATGTAACACAGTAAATTTTTCTAGTGTATTACATTTACAGAAACATCTGTTGCAAGTGTTGTTTTGCTAAACCACTGTGAAAAATTCAGAGTATTCAGTAGTTGCAAGGCTGCTCAATTACTTACCTGTATTGAGGTGGTCATGTGACTGGACATCGTAAGTTATTGAAAATACACAGGAATACAAGTGCCAGTAATAATTTTTACTCTGCCTGCAAGGTGTATTTTATAGTGGTTTACCATGCAGGTATAACATATGCATTTATTTTTGTCATGCCTAAATGTGGTTAAAATAACTTTTGTCAGTTGTTGTGCTATTTGATTGTGTAAAAGCCCTGAACTGTGGGATAACAAATTAAAGAAATGGTCATCCAGCCTACAAATATTTTCAGCAACTTAATATTCTTACACAGGTGGTATTCCTCTTTGGAAAAGTTTCTCAAACCTGGACAGTAATTTTAGTTTCCCATAACAACTACTGGAAATCTGTTTGTAAAGCATCATGTTCACTGCCCTTCAATGCAGCTTACAGATGAAAAAAGATAACTACATTAATAGCATGTTTTCATCTTTATGTCTTATATTACTGTTTTTGTTTCTAGAAAGCACATGCTTTTAAAAATATTTTTATTTAATTATGCTACTATTCTATTTTAACCATATTTTTGATGAAAAATATGCTGCATCAGTAAGAAACCAGTCTTGAAATCAGATGTACTAGAAATGCAAACATACAGATATTGATAGATGAGATGAAACTGTGGTCCATCTAATATAATAATCCTTCCAATAGAAAGTAGATGACTCAGAGAAAGTTGCCAGAAATCTCATGAAAGACAAATAGAGGGTAATCTGTCAGCCACCTTAAGTCCTCTCAGAATTCCTTAGAACTCTGAGATAATGTTAAGCCCTAAAGCATAAGGTTTTGACTTTCTTTGAAAATATATTAGCATTAACTATTACAAATTTTGAGCTCTTGAATAGCAAAACTTTGACAAATATGAAAACCAAGACACTGCAAACGTTACTGAAACCTGGAAATTTCTGAATCACTGAATGATTATTTACTTTCTAAGCAGGTGAAATAATTTGAGGCAGTGAAAATGACATAGCATAGTGAATAGTCAATACTTTTATCACCATTTTGTTCCTTCAGAAATTCTTGTTTTGTGGTGTGATGTTGTAAAACTAATTTGTCTGAAATAATGATTTGAAATAAGAGAGTAGCTCTGGAATGCTACCTATTTATCAGGTATTTGGATGAGAGCAATGTAAATTTAGCCTGTTAAAGTCTCAGGAAGTCTTATTATGATATATGCTTGTAAGCATGATTTGATCACTAGTGCTACCACCAAGAAAATTAATTTCATTTCATGAAAGGTAACTATTCAATTTCACAGGAAACATTTTGAACTAATCTTTACATTAGGTGATGAGCCAGATTCTACCTCACACAATCCATCAATATAAGACGAAAGAAGAAGCAGCAGCACATGTATTTCTACAACCTTATGTGTTATTCCTTTTCTTTTCTTTCCAGACAACTATTACGGCACTCCGAAGCCTCCAGCAGAACCAGCTCCGTTGCTGTTAAATGTGACAGACCAGATCCTCCCAGGTGCCACTCCCGGGGCTGAAGGCAAACGTAAAAGGAATAAGTCTGTGAGCAATATGGAGAAGACAGGCATTGAACCACCAGAGGAGGAAGAGGAAGAAAGACCTGTGGTCAATGGAAATGATGTGACAGTAACACCAGGTCTGTTCTTCCTTCTTACTTTGCAGTGCATTTCTCTTATTCACAGAGTCCTTGGTTACTTCCTTCTGCAGTGAGAATATGCATGCTCAGGTAAGGATGTTCTTGCAAGTGTGAAAGCCAGGAATCCTGATAATAGGATTTCTCTGAAGCTGAAAACAAATTACTTAATCTCTGTTTTGGGGAGACATCTCCCTTACTTTAGCTACTGCAAAGATTTCTCTCTCTGAACTAGTCCCTTTGAACCCTCTTTATAGACCAAAGAGAAAAATACCTACTTTCTGAAGATAGTTTGTGTGATCTGTTTTAGATTTCAAGGTTAGGAAATCAACCACAAGTGCCTGTTTCTCTCTGTTGACTATAGAGGGAGTCTGGAGAACTGTAATTTAATCAAATTAATAAAGTCTCTGTTTCAGGTCTTCTTGTTCTCAAATGGCGATACTCAAAAGATTGGCCACCACATTATGAAGTGAACTTCTGTAAATTGCTATGAAGTCTTAGAAATATGGTGGAAGTCAACACATTAGCAAATCTGTGGCAATTCCAATGAAACTTAGCTGGCAATACAATCAGGAGGACCCTTTTCAGAAATGTTTCAGAGCCCACATAAAGTTGATAAGGATTTCAGATAGCTAGTCCTAAAAGTCAACTGTTGTTTCACCCCTTAGATCATAGTGCTTCAAAAAAAAGGAGTTCAGGGTACTGACTGGTATCTCCAGTGAGAATACTCCAGCCTTTTCTGAAGCAGGTAATCAACTTCCTCCTCACCACTTCAGCAAGAAGTACTTAATAGTTCTTATTCTGAAACAGCATTTAAGAAGAAATTATTTTTTTGTTGTTGTTTGAATAGAAAATTAAAAAATTCAGACTTTTATATCTCTCTGAGAAATAACTCTGTGAATCCTTTTTGGTAAACTTAGAAATTCAGAAACAGATTGTTGAAGTAGAAGTCTGTAGTGAAAATCATACATGTGAGAAGATAAAATGAAATACTGCAAGTTCTCTAAATGTATAGGTTACTGTTAAAAAAAATATCCATTACCTAATCTTCTAAGCACTGTGAAAGGATTTTCATACTGCAGTCTATATATACCTTTTTTTCCTCCTACTGCCTTACAAAGTATATTCAATTTAATATCTTCCCATCAAGGATGAGTTTGCCACGTACCTTTCTGTAGTTGTTCCCTAACATTACACAAGAGAAAATCCCTGTACAGAACTCATCCCCATGTACCAGGAGGGTGTCAGGGAGTGGTAGGGTGCATAGGTCTAGTTCTTCCCTTGGCTTTCCAAAGGGATGCAGTATTGCTCCCTGGCCACTGCCATCACGTGCTGTACGAGCCTTGCTCATCCCTTCCACACAACATTGCATTGGCACTTAATGCCTTTCCTACACAGCTAAGCAGGAAAGGATGAAGCCCAGAGATCCTTACATAAAACATCAGCACTGCCTCTGTTGCCAGGATACTTCCATAGTGAAAAGAGGCAAAGGCAGGATTTGGTCTCTGATGTGTATTGTAGAAATCATTAGAAACACCATTCTCTGTAGTTATTTGAAATGTGCCACATAACAGACCATTGCTGAGGAGCAATTTCCAGGACAATGTGTTTCAGATCCAGTATGAAGAGTCAATGTTTACCTGCTTTTTCCTTGCAATCTGCACCTATAATTTGCTTCTCCCAGGCAAATTCTGTGTGAATGATGACGAGGCAGCACCCAAGAAGCAGGCACTGGCATGTGCTGTGTTACAAAATGAAGTACATGAGCATGGGTGTAAGACAGCCCCTCCTCCTCCCTTCCTCGCCCCCCCCNGGCTCTCATGGTTTCATAAGCAGGGTTTTGTTGTTCAGATACACTGATTGAGGACTTGGGGATTGTAGCAAAGCAGCTCTGTACATACATGCTGTGTTGCCTTTGTTGGGCAGTGTGACTCCCACAGACCCTGTTACTGCAGTGATTTTCTCTGTGAGCTGACAGAGACTTAGTTACCTCTAAAATGTGAATGCATTTGTAGTTTGTGTCTTTGAACAATCAGGAAAACCAGAATATGTTGATTCATTTATTTATTTTTAAACTCTTGGTGGAGGGAGCAATCTAGTTTTTATAAAGAATCAGCAAAGGTAGGATATTTGTTATTTCCAATTCTATTAGAAAGTGTATTCTATTTTAAATGCTTCACTTCTAACAAGAGGCTTTTATTAACTATAGGACTCTTGGGATATCTGAAACATTGACGCATTTTTTTAAAGATTCTCAGCAACTTAATGGATTATTAACTGCATATCTGAGCCTGTCAGCTCAAAGGACTGCTCTAACACCTAGGACTACTAGGTTGAAATAGTGAGAGATCTAAGATGATTCTAAGAAACCCATCTTTATCACACCAGTTAAGTGACATCTGTGGTTACAGAGATCTTTCTGCTTTTGGTCTGAATTTTCAGACAACTTTTCAGCATCTGTTGACATAATCTGCATGTCTATGGCACTTACCAATTTCTCATTAATATCTTCCACATGCCCTGCTTCATGTCTATCAAATTTCCCTGAGACAGCTGTATAAGGAGAAACTGGCCATAATTGTCTTCTTAGCAGTTTGTGATGCCCAATGTTTTTATTCTTTCTGATTTTTGTCACCTGTCCTCAGCCCAAATCATCCGGAATCCTTCTCAATGCTTCAGGATGGAGCTTTTGGCCATTTTAGGATGGAGCACTCTTAGTCCTTCATCCTGGATCATGTTCTCTCAGGATGAAGTACTATCATTTGGGAGATGGGATTTATCTCATCCAGTTTTAGTAAATTATATGCCTAAATGCCTTTTTGTTTCAGCTATTTGTTTCTGCTCTCTTGATATAAAGAGAAAGAAGCAATTCCAAAGAGAAAGAGAGCATAGCTGCTTTAGATACCTATTTTAGGGGATCACCGCTACAAATCAGAATGATTAATTCAGCCTACAGATACTGAGGAGCCCAGATGGCTAAATTTAATTGCCAGGAAGCAAATATGAGAGACATAATCTATAGATCAGCTGTTAAGATAGCCACATCTAGAGTTAGCACTGGGTTTCTTACACTTAGTGTAATTGCCCACATTTCTGGGTGAGACATCTTGCACCTGAGAAGTCTTTCCTGATGGACAGTGTTCAAATGAATGATTTCTGCAAAACTGATGCTTTGACAAAAGAGGTAGAAAAGGCCAAATTGCAAGCTGCAACGTGTCAGACATTCAGTTTTTCCTGCTGTTGCTGTTTGTGTCTGCAGAGAATTAAGTCAGTCTCCTTCACAACCAGCATCATGCTTTGACACTGTGTTGGTCATGTCACATTTGCTTCCCACTTCTTACTGATGAAGCATTTATCATCCTAACTCCAGAAGAATCACTCTAACCTTGAAGGCATGCTTATGTATGTGCATTATTCTGACATTACTTGAGCAATGATAAGTTGCGCTCAGAGAATAAAGTTCTGTCAGGCTCAAATTAATTGAGGGGTAAGATATGACATAAAGTTTCAAAATTATCATTCCAGACCTTAAGATGATAAGGAAACAGAAGACAAGAGTCCCAATGCCATCAATCACCATGCCAGGTGCATTAGTCCCAGGCAACAGGTTGAGTTTATCCTTTTATTATTACACAGCAAAGACAGCCAGAGGCATGAAAACAACATACTCAGATTCCAAGAGCCATGAGATTTTAAAACATACAAAAGCTGGTACCCATTGACTGATTTTTCTGTTCTAGGTGTGTTCTTTAAACTCAGTTTATCACAGGCAGGTCACAACCTGTGACCCACAGAATACCCTGTGCTCACCCATGACTCCTGTTTTCCTTCCCTACATCAGCTCCTGGTTCTCCCTGTGTCAGTAGTCAGTGGCTCCACCAAGTCCTGAATACGGCTAAAAGGGAGCAGCTCCAAGGCTGCAGAGTGGTATTTTCAGAAGAAAAGTCATATACGTATATTGACAAACATGAGTTAAACTACTTGTGTATCCAACAGTTGTTTAAAATAGACAGACTCTGTCCTGTGCAGAACTTAACAAATTAGTCATTTGATACGGTAAGAGTATAAAGAGATGAAATATTTTTATTCAGAACTGCTAAAACCACCCCCAAAATTACTATTGAATAATATTTCCTTTTCAAACTTCACTGCATGAATAATCTGCAGTATTAAAATAAAGGAATAAAGTGACAAGGTCCTTTTACATGTTTAGTGGCAAATTTAAAGTGCAAATGACAGCACTGATGAAGGCTCAGAAGCTGAGACTATCACAACATAACTACCAGCTTTTTTTTTTTAAGAAATAATCACCATATTATCTACCAAATGTATATCAAATATGTCATATCAGCCAGTAATGATTTAGCTGCTGGTGTTTGGAGCTGGGTTTTACAGAGGTGAAGTTGTGGTATTTAATGATAAATAGTTGTTTTTAACATACACATTGTCTTGTGCTCAAAGTGCTTAGTACTCCTCACATGCTTGCCAGTGCTTTACTGGTGTCTATTCTGTCACTTCCCAGGACACTCACTCTTGAGAAACTGTGCTATTCTGATTTTGAAAGCGGGACCGTGTAATCTGTTTTGTAGTGAGACACAAGCTTCAGTAGGCTATTTCACTTGACATGAAATCTATTGATTTTTGTTGTTGTTGTTGTTGTGACAAAATTACTTCTGGACTCATATTATGGTACAGTTTTAGGAACTTTTTTATATCATATGTTGTCTGAAGGTAAATATGCTCAGAGTGCATTACTGTAGTATTTCAAACTCTACTTGTACATTAAAGATGCTGCTAGTTTTTTACAAGAACTCAGTTGTTTGGGGTTATTTTATCAAATATAACATTATATATGAATGCATATTAGCAGAAAGGAAAGCATTAAGGTGAGTATCTACCTTACCTGGAGTATGATAGATACATATAACAGAAGATAAGATGACACCATAGGACTGTATAAGTGTGACTATGTCCACTGTGTAAACTGTACAGTTATTAAATGCCATTAGGCAATTCCACCGTAATTACTTGGGTTTTAGTCATCATGATGCCTTTCTCCATTATCAAAGTAAGCTATTAAAAGATAATGATCCAGAAATTAATTATTCATGAAATCAGCTTTAAAATAATTGTATTTTAAGTTGTTAAATAAGCATCAGGTTCCTTTTTGTCTCTGGTGTATTTTGATAGCAATCTCTGTCTTAGAAAAGCTCAGAATATTTTTTCTAATCCTCAAGGCTTGATTCCACTTTTTTTTTGCTGTCATCATGAGGGCTGGGATTTATTAATATAGTTACTGAAAATCAAGAATCTGACCTCATCAGACCTGTTGAAAATAAGATCTTGAGGAAGAACACGTATTACAGACAGCATGGTAAAATCCCAAGGCACAGCAGTCTCACCACATCTGTGGTCTATCAGAACAATTGGCTGATCAGTAGTCATTGTGTGTGATGCACCTGTGCTCCCAGTGTATTTTTTCTTCTGTGGTCATATCTATCCTGTGGCCTTATGTCTTGTATTCAGTTTAATCTGTACATCTTCCTTCCTGTTGCAGAAATGTGGTCAAGACTGCAGGTAGCCTCAGGAATACAACTCACAGATCTGTTAATGGTGCTTCAAACAGATGAGGACATACTTTTGTTTTCCACAGATAAGAACAAAACACCCAAAAAACTCTACAGGAATTACATTTTCCTATTCTCAGGGGAAGTGGATACCATATATTGTCTCTGTTTTGCAGGAAACTTTTATATATTTGAAAATGCTTCCACTATCCATCAATTTTTTCTCCTCAAGACTAAAACCACCTGTTTTTGAATCTTACCATACTTCCAATATTTTTTTTTGTTGGTTTGTTTTTGTTTTGTTTCTTTTCTGTCATCTGAACTGTTTCCCGTCTTTCTTTACATGAAATTCTTGACACAGGACTCCTGATTAAACTTTCCTGTAGCTGAAGGTGGAAGGACTTGTGTTGCATGTGTTTACTGTTCCTGCCTATTATGATGTTTTTGCAGTAGTATCATTATTGGTTGAAGATAATGGTTAGACATCTCTCACACATCCCCATACCTCAATTGTATTTTCACTAGGAATTCTGCCTAGACATTTACTCCCTATCTTGTATTTTTACAGTGATTGTGGAATTTTTCACCAGACAGGTTCTCCGTATTTTGGAAAGCCAAGGTGAGGAAGGGAGTGGTAGATAATAAGGGGACTTCAGCTCCCTGGAATCCAGCTGTTCTGCTGTGGGATGAAATTAAGCATAACTTGTATTTATGTCTCTTGCAAATTCATTCCTTCCTACAGACAGATCCATGTTTCCAAACAGCATAAAATTATTGTGAGTTACGATTTAGCAGCATGAGCTGCATGTGGATGTAGACTTACAGATCATCACCCAGTTCAAGACTGAATCTGTTTGGTTTTTTTCATGCTATTATGAAAGGTTATCTGTGTCAGTGTCAAAAGTCTTTTTTTAAGATAATGAAAGCTGTATCTACCATTTCTCCTCAAGCAGCAGCAGCACCTGTTACTCTGTCACAAAAAGAAAAAAGATTAGTTTGACACAATTTCTGAGAAGTCTTGACAAATATTTATAACCTCTGAAGAGTTTACATGTAGGTGATTTGATTGCTGGTTCCAGCCCTTCTAGGAAGAGAAAGATGTGAAGCTACAGTTTTATGGGTCTTCCTCCTCCTCTTTTACAAAAAGACATAATGGCCTAATTGAGTAAATTATTTCAAAGATAACTCAGATACCTGGAAAGTAAGTATATAAAACTAGCTAAAAACCTAAATGATAGATACTTTGCTGAAATCAGGACTGGGTCTGTCCTTGCTTTTTCCCATGAGGTCTCAAGGGTGTTGCCATTACTAGCCATGAGTCTGCCACTGTGGTTCTCTCTCTATCCTGGTGTTCATTTCATCCAGCTCTGCCAGTTGAGAACAGCTGTTTCATCGAAGTTTTGCCGGACTTGTTCTCTGCCCACTCTACTCCTCATTCTTTAGCCCTGTTGCTGACGTTAATTATGTTAGTCATTTAATTGCAGGTGATTTTTCTGCAGTAGTGACTGATGCAAAAAGAGCACTAATTGCCTTGGGGTTTTTATGTGTCATAAATTATTAGTTTTCCTTCCTTTTGACATAGTAGAATGAGTTTACTTTTGCTATTACTATTATTATGCTTACAGAAATTTTTCATATTATCTCTATTGTCCCTGACTGTATCCCACTTTCTCAACTGACTGTCCTTTTTACTCTTAGATATCAATGTTGTTTTTCTGTGTTCATCCTTAACAATTTAATCTGGTTCTCACCTTTTGTATAATTCTTTCTCAAGCAGCAGACCATTGAAAAGTCATGGCTTAATTAAAATTATCTGTGGTTATACTTACTATTTTTCTTTTTCATTAGAACAATTTGTACTTGCAATCTTACTATTGTTTATTTAATCCTTCTCAGTTCCCCTAAACTTTTTATCTCTTACCATTGCTAACCATAACATCAAATTTATTGATTCTGTGAATTTATTAAAATCCGGACTTTTTAAAACCATTGTTGTTAACTTTTTTGTTGCTCTTCTCTCCTGCTGTTGTGAGCATCACTATTTAGAACATTTCACCCAAGTTGTCCTCCACCTTCTACATGTTTCACACAGGTATCCGCATAATTCTTTGCTCTGAGTGCACTGTTAGTTCATTTAATAAATTGTCATCTTCTTGAACTTTATTGTAGACTGCATTGTTGACATGTTGAAGCATTTGGCATTGGCTGTGGGAAACTCAGCCTCCCACAGATTCTATCAGCAATGAAATCACAATCACTTTCTATATGGTTAATATATTGCTATAAGTTCATGCATGCCGTTGATTTCTTTTATATATGGATATAGATAAAGAAATTAGTGCATATACATTTTTACTTGAAAAGGATCTGGAGTCTGTAGTAAAACAGCAGGATAGTTGTTTTATGTGTGTATAGTTTGAAAAGTTAAGACACGAGACAGTAGCGCTGCTGGATACGAAGCTGCCTTCTGCTCAGTGCTTACTGCTAGTCTGGAAGCACTCCTGGGACAGAATGAGCCAGTACCCTTTATTAGTTTCTTGTTTCAGTTTGGGTTTATTGCTTTATTTTCTTTTATTGTGTTCCAGATAAAATACACATCAGAGGGACCTGTGTGTAAACCCAACAGATTTTTTCTCTTTATTTCAAGACTTCCAGTTCATAGAATCTTGCACTAAGTAAATTCTTCACAATTAACTTGGAAATACAAAAGCCATAATTTTTCTTCTCTTGTAGAATCAAGTGAACATGAAGAGAAGAGTACAGCTGTCTCGGGTGAGGTATCTTCTCCCCAACCTTGTCCTGCACCGGGATATACTCAGCCTGAAGAAGCAAAGGAGGATATGGATGTAACAAAGCAGACTAAACCTGAAGAAAATGATGACTTGGGCCCACTGCCTGATAACTGGGAAATGGCTTATACAGAAAAGGGGGAAGTCTACTTTATCGAGTAAGTCTTATTTCTTTTGTTTCTAATAGCTGTAGTGTATTTAACTGGGCAGGAAAATGGTTTGTATGGTGAAGTAGAGCATTACACTCCTTCTCATTAAAACAGCAGGAATGTTCTGGCTGTCAAGGCTCTTGAGAGCGGGTGACAATTCCCACACTAGTGATTTCCATTGAAGCCTGCTGGTTTTTAAGATAGGTAACTGGTCTGCTTACTTCGATGGCAGCAGTTAAAGGTGTTGTTTCTTCTGTTGAAAGCAAGGCTTTTCTGCTTTGCTGGTGCTTATGGGAAAGTAACACATTTGCTGGGTTTGTCCTTCCTTACGTGGACAGGCACGGAGAGGGTGGACGGTTTTGCCAGTTTAAGGAAAGAAAGATGGATGGACTAAAACTAGCTACTGAACAGTAGAGGGAGACCATGCTATATTTAGAAACAGTAAAATAAATGAGTGGACTGTAAGGAGAATTAATTATGTGTAGAAGCTTTTTCCTGTTGGTAGACTATATGTACCTGTTGCTAATTAGTCAACTCATTGAAGAAATGGATATGACAGTTCTTTATTCTCTAAGTGCTCTCATTAAGCTGTTAGAGTGTCCAAAGGAGGGCCACTAGGATGGTGAAGGGTCTGAAGGAGTAGCTGTATGAGGAGAGGCTGAGGTCACTTGGTCTGTTCAGCCTGAAGGAGACTGAGGGGAGACAGCACTGCAGTTACAACTTCCTTGTGAAGGGAAGAGGAATGGTAGAGAATGATCTCTTCACTCTCATGACCAGTGACAGGGCTCAAGGAAACGGCATGAAGCTGAGTCAGGGGAGGTTTAGGTTGTATATCAGGAAAAGGTTTTTCACCCAGAGGGTGGTTGAGCATTGGCACAGGTTCCCCAGGGAAGTGTCTCAGCACTAAGCCTGTCTGAGTTCAAGGAGCATTTGGACAATGTTCTCAGGCACATGGTGTGATTTTGGGATGTCCTGCACAGGGCCAGGAGTTGGACTCAATGATTCTGATGGGGCCCTTTCAACTCAGCATATTCTTGATTCTCTAATTAATTTATGTTACCAGAATAAAAATACAGCTATCTGAGTTCATACAATATTATGTTCCATGAAAAAAAGAAAGGAAAAATTAACATCTTCATCAGCAGAACACTATTACAAGAGGTAGCAGTAGCATTTATGTTTCCTTTAAGGTACTGCCTCAGTTTGGAGCATTAGCTGTTATTCTGATTATTAGTAGGTAAAAATAACATTTGGTACTGTCAATTCTGCTTTAAGTCCAGTATTTAATGTAAAATGTTGTGACTATCACATGAAGTGTAAACAAATGATAAGAATAAAGTTTGTGCATGTGACTTTTTAATGAACACTGGCAAGACCAACTACAGCTTCTGGCAAATACAAGGCTGAAAATAGCAGTAACTATTAAAACATAAGTGTCTTTGCTGAAAAGGGCAAAAATATGCTTATTCTAGAAAAAGAGTAATTATAGTAACTTTGCCCA
The DNA here is from genome assembly GCA_013400415.1 of Scytalopus superciliaris. Taxonomy (NCBI): domain Eukaryota; kingdom Metazoa; phylum Chordata; class Aves; order Passeriformes; family Rhinocryptidae; genus Scytalopus; species Scytalopus superciliaris. The sequence continues at coordinate 413,900 of VXBX01007223.1, forward strand.
AGCAAGCAGAGAAGAACTAGGATGACCTCAGGGCTAGCTCAAACCCTTGTTTCCTTCCTACCTCAGTCCCAAATTTAATTTTTCTGCACATATTGAACGCTCTGACGAAAGCAGACTGAATTATGTGGCACTTTTATTTTACTTGTAACAAAAATCTGCGATACATTTGGGGGGGTGGGAGAGGGTATGATGGATAAATCACTAACACACTGAACTGAGAGTAGTAAATACTATAGCAGGCAATTTAATAGAAAATAAATGTATATATTGTAACAAATACAGTGAATGCAAATAGAGCAGCCATTCCACTCCTCAAATTCCTTTGATGTTACAACATTTCCTTTCCTGGAAATGCTCTGGTTTACACTGCAGTTCTGACAATGCTCATCATTCACTTCCACTAAATGAATGTTATGTAGAGCAGAGAAATCAATCAGAGGTGCAGACTGGATAGAAAGGTTGTTCTAAGGGTTTCTTGCCTCTGGGATTATAGTCGTGAACAATGTAGTTGCAAAAAAGTGCAATGACACAACTGTAAAAATATGGGATTATTTACTAGAATCCCAGCAAAGGAACAACTCTCTGTTCGTTTGAGTTTTCACATTGCACAGTCTTCACGGGGTTAAGTAGGAATGTAATGCTGTGGGGATGCTGTTAAATTGCCTCTTTGTTTACAAGTCACTTTGGTTAATGGCATGAAGAGACTCCATTTGCTTTCACAAAAAAACGGAAAGATAAAAAGACAACAAAAAACTATTTGTCTAACAACATCTCCCTGAACAGTAGTGAAGATTGTACTAGATTATTAAATAATAGATGAAAAACAAACACTTTTAAAGTGTACATCACAATGAGTGGGAAAAAAGTCACACTAGGCAGCATCTTTTATTACTTTATTTGAGGCTCATGTGAATTGTGCCTTTAAACACTAAAGACTTGTGGCACTAAATGATCTCAGGTTCCAAGTTGTCACAGGTATAGCCAAAGGTCTTAGATTTTGTAGCAGCATTCTCATTCATTCACTCAAACTAACCTCTAAAATTTGTATGTGGTCTCATTTATCAAAACTGCCATCAAAATAATATGGCAGATTTACAGTGAATGAGGAAGTGACTTCATAAGAAGGAAGATAACTCTCTGTACACAGGATTATTTATTTGTTAATGGTTCAGTTAGCATTTTGTAAAGCACACTGGAAGGAATTTCCTCTGCCTCAAGGACTACAAAGAAGAAAAAAAAATCCTCTACCAGATTCACTGAACGATTCAGAGGATGGTTGTATTTTAGAGCATGTCTTGGTCTAATTCTCTCTTTCTTTCTTTCCCTTTTTAACATAGGTGCATGACCTTATGTTTGCCTATTTTATCATTCACAGACAGAACAGGAAGAGCATCTCTTCTTGCAAAATAATACCACCGTTTTTCAGGAAGAGCTACTTAAGTATATTTCTTGGGCTGTTTCCAGCCTCCCTTACATAGGAATTTTCAAATACAGGCACACACTACACAAATAGGACTCCATCTCCTACATTCAGTTTCATTTAGAACATATGCTAATGAGAACATGCAATAATTAACAGACTGTATATAAATTGGAATACCACCAAAATCCTCCAGTTCTGCTCCTTCTTTCTTCCTTTAAATATGGCTGATGAGTGTGATGTATTTTGGTGTGCTTAAATAAATTATAGCCATCCCTGATTTTTAACTTTTCCCTCCCCCAGGGCTAAGGAAAGGTTGTGATTCCCCAAAGCCCTCAAACTTGCCAGCAACTCAGACCACATACTAGAGACACGAGCTTCATGTTGCCCTCACAAAGTCAGCAGGTGCTGGCTGTGTTGGATCCCAGACAATTGATGTTTGCTGTGTTGGTCCAGTGCAGTGTTGAAGGGAATAAAAAAAGGACCAAGACACTCAGTGCATCTCCTATCATGTGCAGTCAGCCTTAAATGTGGTCCTCACCCAAATCTCCAATTCCATCCCATACATTATTACATTATAGACTGTTGTGTACAGCTGGCTAAACATTTTAATGCTTTCTTATAAAAGGCAGAATTGGTTTTGTCTCTCTCTCTCTCCAGCCCTCTCTTGACCTATAGGCAGCAGAACTCTCTGGAAGGGGTGAGGGGACAGTAGAACATGAAACCAGGAAGAGCTGCAGTTTGTTAAGCTGAGCTACAACTAAGCCTTGATGAACAGTCTCAAGGATGTTATATAGCTCATAACTAAAGCTATTTGACTCTATACTATTCAAAAGCATATATTATTTCCTTTGCTTATACCATATTAATAATTAATAAAAGTCTAGAATAAAGTCAAACCTCTTTATAACATCTTTAAAGGATCATATTCTTTGACTTGTGGTGACAATTTTTAAGAGTATGTAGCAACATGAGGTTTAACAAACCACTTTCCAGTACATCTCACAGACATTCAGTCTCTTACTACTTCAACACCTACTTCTCCAAACAGCATAGTCAGCACTGCTTTCTGAACCTGTTGCAGTATCTCTTCTAGTTGTTAAAGCTTCTTTTTTTNCTAAAAAACAGCTATAAAATAGTTTGTTGCCAAGGTCTCCCTCTTCACTGTAAAAAACAGCCATTAAGTTTTTAAATACAGCTGGTGCAATTTCAGGTGATATCTGAAAAGAAGTACAGCTACAAATTGGAAAAGTAAAATCCTGACCTAGTTTGTTTCTAAGAATATTGCTACTGACTTCAGTGGGGTCAGTATTTCTTCATAATAGAGGCAGCAAAGTGTTTTGACTGCAGGAATAGTATTTATCCCAACATCTTGCTTACCTGAACAACCAAGATATATTTAATTGTTCCTGATTGCTCTATCAGTTCACCATCAGAAAGTAGGATATATTAGTTAAGCCTGAATACACTATTACATTTGAAAACTATGTTTACTACTAGAAGATACTAAAAGTACTGAGGTGGAAGTACACCCTTCTGCCTGCTCAAGATTACTTCCATATCCTGCAGTAACAACGTGATCTCTTACAAGCTTGTTTGGCACTTTTGTATGTCACATCAGCAGGATATCAGTGCATAATATTGGAATTTGCCATCTTTTGGTTGTATGGTTATTTCTGCTACTTGAATTAAGTAGCAATTAAGACAAAGGATTTTTTTTTTCCCCCGTATTATTATAATATTCACTTCTGATGGGATTTTTCTTTGAGAAACAAGCCATCTTGTATCAGTATGACTTCATTGTTTGGACAATTCTAATTCATCAGGGATCTTGCAGTTATGATTACAGATGTCTACAATTCTTTTTCCTTGTTTATATGTTGGATTGAATTTGTCAGTTTTGGTCAGCATAACAAATCCAATTTCTAATGCTCTTTGGACTTCAAAATTACATACAGTGGGACAGGCAACAGAAAAGATCCCTCTTTGTTTCTTTCTCCTGAGATCACTTCCTTGCCTCGTGGCCAATTAATTAGGAGACAGTAGAAATTGAAAGAATTTCTGGAATGCTGACTTCCTTTTTTTTCTCTTGCTTTTTGGTGTTATAAATACATTCTCAGTCAGTGCTAGTGGTATATTGTCCCTTGCTCTGACTTGATGTTTTTATCCATGCTGACGTCCAGGTCAAATTGCCAGCTCAACTCCTCTTCTCTTTCCTCACTTTCTCATTTCTTATCTTTCCCCCAAAGGTCTCTGCTGCTCTGCTCTGCAGAATTCCCCTTGCAGCACGTTTCCTCTGATGTTTGTAGTGTTGTTATAACTTTTCTCCTTTGGATTTATTGAACTAGAAGATTCAGCTCACCTGCCTTGCCATAAAGCATTAGGTATCTAGTACAAACCAGTTGCCAAGACTCCTTCTGTGGTCAGTGAAGAGAGATAATTACCTCCAGAGGCTGATTCATCCTGTCCAAATACAAGAGCAGAATTAATTTGCAAAAATATAGCTGCTTCTACCAGTAAAGATGGCCTGAGATATCCAAAGCTATGTCTGCAGTAGTATGTAATTTGTGTCAAGAGTACATTTTTGAAGTAAACCTTCTGGTTGTCTTCACACACTGTAATTTGGTTCATATTTCAGTATACCCACACTGGATTCCTTTTAGATAAAACTGAAAAGAAAGTTGATCTCTAGGAGTGCACTGACTTTTCTACAACCCCTGGACCATGAGATCAGATTTGGCTTAAAATGAGTCTGAATTGCTTCTGATCTAAACCATGTCCATATCTAAATTAGCAATATCAGCAGACTGCAGAGTGAAACAGTTGGTACTGATGACCCATCATACACAGCTTCTAGGTCTTGTCAAGTGCCATGGGCTGCATGTCTGTGAATGCAGCACACTAACTGAGCTCTTGCTGTGTCTTCTGGTTTAAGTTCAAGTGAAAAGCTTACAAGCTTGGAGAATGCTCAATGTGAAAATGAAGATAACTGAGAGAGAGATTCACTTGAAAAGTGACCTCCTGATCTGAGCCAAAGCATAGAGGCATACTAATAGCTCAAGAATCTCCATGGTCATGACAGATATGACAGAACTTGTCAAAACCAGCACCCTTCTGGAGTGACATCTGTAGGCCATTTGGGACGTGCCATAGCACGCATTATGTCACTAAGAACATATGGTTAGGGAGTCCCACTGGAAGATAAGTATGATAAATTATTCTATATAGGTGTGTCTTCCTTGAATAGAGAGGAATCCTACAAAATTAACTGTGTCATTTCTGTAGTCACATGAGATGAAGCCCATTCTTTGTCAGAAATTAATTGCCTGAGTCAAAGAGAATTACTTCAATGACAGAAATTACCATAGAAGACTTTAGGCATTTATATATTCACCTAAAAATCTTGCATAAGCATCTTCTCCTGCAAATGCCTGGAGGCACCACCACTGTACTGGGGCTGAGTACATATGTGCTTATTCACTGCCCTAGGCCATCTAAGGTTCACAAGATAGACACTCCCAAACCCAGGTCTCTTAATGACTGTGCACTCTGAGCACATCTAACAGACCAGCAGCACGAAATGCAATGCAGCCTGGCAGTCATAGCTGCTGTCATGCAAACCACAGCCAGAGGACAGCTTCCTTTTGTATCTGTTCCTACATGTGTGCAAGAAGTAGAGGTAGCATCCCACAAAGGATGGATTGCAAAATTGGTGGTTTAATGCTCTGTTTTCCTGTCTCTCAGCACACAAATTACTTGAAGATCATTACTTTGCTACTTGAAAAGCTCTGCAGATCTACAAATCTTTAACACATAGAAAGGAGGGAGGGGTTAGTATTTCAGAAATCAGAGGGCCTGGAGTGCGTTGTGGTTTTCTGCCTTATATACTCCCCTCTGCTCAAGTTGTTAGATTGATGACCAACTTAAATGTCGTGTATTCACAATAAAACACCAAACAAACCTGTATGTGTTGTCTACAAACACACTGAAGCAACAGTTTGTTGCATTTTGAAATGCCTTTCGCAATAGAGTGCAAATACATACCTTGCAACACTCACAATTTAGAATATGTTGTTGTGCTTTTAAAAGATATTAAGGCTATTCCTGTCAGTAAGTACTTTCTATATTTCCTTCAAAAATGTTTCAAGACATTGTCTGAAGGCTTTGTTAGTACAAGAAACTTTATCTGTCAAAGTGTTTTAAACTGACAGATTGCCAACACAAATCCATTATATTCAAATCTGAAGTAAATTAATATACTGTCAAACAAATAATGACAATAAAAAGCTAATACACTGCTAAACAAAAACAAAAAAAACAAAAAAACAAACAAACAAACAAACAAAAAAAAGCCACACTCCTAATGTTTTTTTTGCTTCTTAAAGATATGGAGTATCCAGTGAGATTCCCAGAGAGGCTCTGATCTGGTACCTAGTGCCAGTGCTGTTAACAGGGAACAGAGGCATAAACAGTCTCTGTGGAGTCTTAAAAGCAGAGCTACAAAGAAAATCCGGAGAAGAACAGGAGGTTGAGTCAGGGTTTCTGGGAAGTATTCTGAGCTTTCTTTCACTCTGTTTAAACCAGCTGAAGAATATTTTTTCCACATGTTTAAAATTGTCTCTGATACCAGAGGACTTTGATTATAATAAACTACTTCTGCTAGGTGCAAATACTTGGCAAAGAGAGGATTTAAGTTAGCTCAGCAATAACTATTTTATTGACTTTGGGCTATAATATTAAGTTCCATTGCCTTACTGAGTGACCTTAAAAAAAAAATTGCAATACACTTCAGGCCTTGCAATACATGGTTTCTATTTTAGGTAGCATAGCAGGTAACAAATTAGGATGAATTTAAAAATACTGTGATGTTCCTATGCTCCACCTGCTTGAAGCAAGACCAAAGGGATCCTTCGTTAACTGCTTTGAAAGTTTCCAAAATTTGGAATTTGCTCTTGATTTTAAGACAAGATTAAGACATACATTGTTGATTTGCCAATACTTACCTCTTACTTCAGTTTTCCTAGCACGTAATCAAAATCACTGAAATTATGTAATGATGGACTTTCTAGATGTGTCTTTAGTGATAAGGTGTAGTTATTGCTGAGCAAAGAAGCACTGGCCAGTGGAAAATGCTGGTGGAGCCACAGCTGTATTTCTCACATGATGCCTTTGTTGCATCACTTCACTCTCAGTCAGTGACAACTGCTCCAAATGCCTGTTTGAGCATTTATTCCACAACTGCTGCTGCTATTCATCTGCAATTCATTCATAACTAATCTGTAAATCCCCAGCCCCTTTTCCATCTGCTCTGTCCATAAGACTTCCCAAATGGACACACATGATTAGACCTAGTAGTAAGGCAGGCAGGTTATTCCATCTACAAGGGGTTTAGTGCTTGAAAAGCATTAAATGTGCACAGCCTATGCACATTTGCCTATGTGTTAATGTTACTTGTGTTATTGGTTTGACTTCGGCCAATTTACTGTTCCTTCTGTCTTCTCTCCCATAGTTAAAGCTTTCTTATCAAGGCTTATCTTAAGTTACAGTAAAAACTATTTAGGAGATAAATGTTGTCTCCCTTTAACGTTTATGATTCCAGTCCATTGCAGAGCTGAAGAAGGAATGGGCAGGGCCTCGGGACACAGGGGAGATGGTGTCCCTGCAGCCTACCCTGGGACATTCAGCAAGCCAGCACTGTGCTTTTGTTCTTCCTCACATTCCCAATGTGTCCCACTTGTGTGGGGAAGAATCTGCCACTCTTCTGCTGCTGTGGATGACTAACCCCAATTCTAGTCCTTGCTGGAAGAGTACCAGGAGGTTACTGCATAGTGCAAGCATGGCACTGTAGTCATGCAGTCATGCCTGTCCTCCTCCCTAGGAGTGTTTGTGTGTTATGTACCTGGTTGCTAAGATGATCTAAGCAAACAGCACTATGTAGAGCGTAAGAGGACAGTGATGGTCCTGTAGAGGTGTTAGAAAACTGGTGGGGGTTGATTCTGCCTTCTTTCAAGACCCATCTTCAGAGCAGGAAAATATCTTTTATCCACTGGATCATCTGTCTAGAAGTATGTACAGTCCCATTGAAAGAGGGATTTATGCTTAGAGTCCCATTTATGTTTAGTAGAGATGATGAAGTGCAGAGGCAGGGCAAGGGAAAAGGCATGGATATGGATAAGGAGAGGGATGAATTCCAAAAGGTACTTTGCTGCTGAGTTATTTGTTCTAGATAGAAGCCCTTGTGGACGAGTTTTGTTTTGCTTTTCATAGGTAGAAGAGTGGGTTTGAGAGACAATACCTAGAAGAAGAGATTGAGTGCTAAAAGAGCTGATGTAAATGAAATATCGTCTTCATTCTCTGAAATATTTCTGAGAACTGAAGGATCACTCTTCTTTTGGAAGAGCTGTTATTTTTTTAGTTTGTTTATGGTTTTGTTAAGTATGGCCACAGTGCACAAACCTGTCAGTCTTGCTGCATTTGTGGAAGCCACGTTTATGCTGAAGGGAAGCATAACTATTTGCTTGCTGTTCTTGATTTCAAAGAAAGGCCTGGAGGTTGTATTTCAACTAATTCACATTTATAAATATTGATACTGAACTGCAGTTGTTTTCAGATTGGCACGTGTATGTGCAGGTACTTAAAAACTCATTTCTCAGGTCTATTCTAGAAGTGTCAGGGGTGTTTTCAGGGCTGGTGAATTGGTCTGTTCTGATGGGTGGACTTGAGAGGACAACGTTGGCCAGTTCACTTGCAATAGAGTTGGCTTCTAGTATTGCTGCTGCCACTGGCTTGTTTGGTGGCTGTGGACAGTAATTTCATGACTCTGTGACTCCATTTTCTCACCTTTAAAGGTGGGTTGATTATTTCCTTTGTAAAATGCTTTGACATTTGCTCAATACCACAGCAAACATTGCTAATAATAGTCATATATATATTACTCTTTTAAAGCCATAGGAAACTATCTGAGTTCTAATTTAGTCCCTGCAATCAATGTGGGGGCCTAAAATAATTCAGAATTAATAGCCAGGAGGGAGTGGCTGTTGTACAGACACGCCCTCACTCCAGAAGTGCAACTGCAGCTTCCATAGGTATGTCCAAGCTCACCCTGAGCTCTGTCACTGCTAACAGGGTACCCGTGGTGGTGTGGAGCTCAGCAGGTGCTGCTGGATGCACCCAGGCAGCTCAGTGGATGCTGGGGTGATGAGCTCACGCTGAGCTCCATCCTGCTGCCCTGACACTGTTGCCAACATCTTCCCCCTAGTTAATTTAAAGCCAGCTCAACTATGTCTGTACAAGCTGCTGTTGGGCTGTGAGTGTGGTATAAAAATGCACCCTACAGGAGACCACGAGCAGCCAAAGCTTCAGAGAAAGTGTCTTAGTTACACTTGCGATCAAGCACAGGCTGCTGGCATCATTTCAAATTCGCCTTACCTTTGGCTGATCATTCTTCATATTCTGCAAATACGCTCTGCTCTCAAAGTAAGCAAAGGGTTTGTTTATCCTCCTCACCTGTCATGAATGGTGGCTTAGACTAGATAATGCCTAGGAAAAAAAAAAAAAAGAATTTAAATGCCTCAATTTTCATTCCATACTTAATCCACACATAACCCTCATCTACCTTGTTTTCCCATCCAAAATATGGAGGAAGCTTTAACAGTAGTAGGCACTATCACTCTGTTTTTTTAGAGAGAGAGAAATCAAGCCAGAGGGAAATTTATCTGCCCTGGAAGGCAAGGTGGGAGAAGGAACTGCTTCTATACGTTTATTTTTCCCTAGAGGAACCAGTGGTATTTGGATCACGTGGACTGTATCAGTAGCTCCCCAACTGCATCCTAATCCATTTTTTGCCAGGTTTCCTGTTTTTGTACACCTTATACTAATGTTTATGAGAGTCGTAAGCACACTTTAAAATGACACAGCAAATTAATAATAAACTAAATAATTCAGTAGTGTATGGAAGAAGCCTTCCTCCTAGGATGTATCAGATAAATAAAACATGGGTTAGAAGTGTCTCTGAATGATGGTATTGTAGGAGAGGCATTTCGAAAAATCAAGGAGTAATGATCACATCCTTTTCTGTTTCATACTCTTCCTTTCTTAATATATTTACTATATTGGGCTCTACATTTAATTGCTTATGGGCAAGGTATAAACTGAAAGGATCTGGTTTTAAGTCTCATTAGATGCACTAAGTATCAATTCATTTGGCAAAATAATCTCCCAGAAAACAACTTGTGCCAGTTCAACGCTATTTGATGGCTGATTTCTCAAAGATCTATTCTGAGTATAGAAAGGAGCCACATGATTCATTCAGCTTCTGCATATCTATTTTATCTCTATAGAAGGATTATATATGGAGAGATAAAGGTTTGTTAAACAAAGTATCATTAATCACCCTGTCCAGAAATGTAGACTTTGCAGGAGCATGCTGTAATTTGCATCACTTTTGCTATGCCTTGTCAGTGCTGCTGGTGAGAAATAACAAACCTGTATTTATGAAAAGGACAGGTTTAAGATGAAAATAATTCTATCCGAAAACTGTGAGAATGGTACAGAATCCTGTCGCCTGCACTCGTTCAACGGGAGAACACTGTATTTGTAATAAATTCCTTTTGCTCTGGATGAGTTCTGCATTTTCAATGAGGTTAACTTGGCAACATTCTAGTTGATTTTAATAAAAATAGCTGCTTTGAGGACAGGGAGCTGAGGTTGCCAAATTTACAGCTGCCTTGCACAATTACTCTTACACCTCCTTCAGGGCTACTTAGAACCAGTAAGCAAATTAAGTGTATCGATTGCAATTTTGTTGGACTAACCCTTTTTTCTTAAGGAATAAACTTGATTCCTTTCAGTATGTGTCTGCTCAGAGTGATCTCTTTTCTTTTCAGCCATAACACAAAGACAACATCATGGCTGGATCCACGACTTGCGAAAAAGGCTAAACCTCCAGAAGAGTGCAAAGAAAATGGTAGGTGATTAAGTTTTCCTTGCTGCTCAGAGGGGATTTGCCTTTGTGTGTGTCTCTCTCTTTCAGTTCTTACAAAAATCAGGCATTTGGGGGAATGATGAAAGGTGTTTAATTGCTGCTTTGGTTAGAAGCCATAAGTGATACCAGTTCTCAGTGTGCCATGTGTTTCTGCTTTTTATTCCCCTTTCTGATGCTATCCAAAGCTGAGGATCACAAGTGTGTTTTCTGCCTGTTGTGTGTGTGACTCCGGGACTGACCCTCTCCCTCATCTCCTACAGAGAACTTTGGTCTGCAGAACAGAATCCCTTTTCAGATTCTGAGCTTTTAATCTACAGGCGATTCAGTGCATAAGGGAAACTAGCAGCACCGTGGGAATATGAATATTGTTTGATTTGTATTTAAAGGTACAGTGCTATGCTATTTAGTAGCCAATTTAAACAAAATAGTGTCTGATAAAACAGGGTGTGGGAGGGAAAAAAGAGATCAGTGTCTGTCAGAGTTCAGGGCTGGATTTGGGGGGTACTGCATTGTTAATGTTTTAAAATTTAAAAGCGTATATACTGTGGATAATGCTTAAAGGAGCTGTATCTGTTGTGCAGGAGAGATGACTATGTTGACAGATTCAGAGATGAAATAATAGAAATCATATCAAATTATCTTTGCATTCAGTATAATTTCTAATTTTTGTCTGTTAAAGTTTATCAGTAATCAAAATCATTTAATAAAGTAAAAATAAAAATGTGTTGTAATAGGTCTTTTTCTGATAAGGTTTCTTTCATTGTTTTATAGTTCCATGTCAGTTTGATCAGTCAGTTAAGAAGTAATGATTTCTAAAGACTGCTACTTATTCTGTTTTTATGAGATACAGAGCATTAAATGCATGCATGTTATGTGCATTAATTCCAAGCATTTTAAAATATTTTAAATGTACCAATAGGTTTTCATGTACTGCATCTGATTTATTTTAAATTTTCCAAAATATATGCATTTGGTTAATGTAAGTACTATTAATAGAAAACTCAGGGCTGATAAAGAGGTCACTGAGGAGTTGTTGGCTGTATGAATTGCAGGGTCAGTGGTTTGCTAAAAAATGTTCCTGTCTTTTTTTGTAAATAGCTTTCTTTTGAAAGGTTGCTATATTCCAAAAATTTCTTCTTTATTTCAGCAGCAATTCTGACGTTCTCTTCTGACATCAGAAATTACATGTCTGAATGATTTTGTGATGCTTATTCTAGCACTGACAACACTAGCTCCCAGAGTAAATTCTACAGTGAATACAATAGAAGTGTGGTGCTGAAACAAAACAAGGGCACATGAGTTTTGCTTTCTAAATCTCTCACATTACTTATATGAATGTATATCTCAGCTTGCTTCTCCAGAAATACTAGTGGAAAAGGCAGGGAAAAAAACCACCAATATCTATGGAGTAACATATCACAGAGTTACTTGGAGTAAATATGTGTTGCTTTTTTTTCCTTTTTTTCTTCTGTTAGCTGTTGTATACTGAGACCACAAAAAGCACTGAAATATCAAAAAACCCCATAAGTATCTGAAACAATTTAAAATGAAGATCGGTGCATTAAAGAAACAGCATTATTTTGTAGTTATTTGACTACTGAATTATTGAATTACTATAGTATGCTGGGTCATGTTGTTCTTTTAAGATTGCTCAGCTCATTAATGCAAAGTACTTGGAGTGATGCATAAAAGACTTTAGGGAGAGATTTTCTATTCTTAAAACGATTGTTCTTGCAGCATCCTCTCTTTTCTAAGGTTCTTCTGTTGTTAAAAGTGTCATTTTTTTTTAATCCAATACCTGCAGAAGGAAAAGTTCTTAAAATTCACTAATATGCCTTAAAATGACTGTACCTTGCTATGGAGGTCCAACACCAGGGACTTTGCTATAGCACATGGGGAATCTGGTATTTTTCTTTAGATTTAATCTCACATGAAGAATTCATTTCAGCTCTGGCTTGGTAGCTGTTTTATGCCAAACATCTTTTCTGTTACACTTTATGATTTATTCTGGCACATTTTACTCAGAGATAAAAAATTTTAGAAAGACATCAGTGTTTAGATAGGAAGTGATACTTACCTTGCTGCTTTATCGCTATCTGAGTAACCTGTGCTTTTCACTGGCATTCATTTTGTCACATCTGAAATTTGTATTGATTCTCTGAGATACATTATGACGTCCTTATCACCCACCAGATTCTGACATCAGGTTTTCGTTGTGAACAACCCAACTTCTGTGTTCTCCTTTCAGTGCAAATCCTGCCAAGTCCTCCTTCTTCATTCTGCCACCAGCACACAGTTTCCACACCAGACAATGTCCACACAGCGTACAGTATCTGAGTCCTGATGCTCTGGGCTAGTGATGTTGAGGGCCCCCTCTGCTCCAGGCATTTTCTCTCTTCCACTTTCAGCTCTCCAATACTCCTGTGCCAAATATGATTTCTTCATTATCTCTGGCTTCTGTATCTGCAAATCCCAGTGCTTGCTCATTTCCTTTTGCAAAATCTGAATCAACCTCCCAGCACATCCCTCCTCTTGAAAAATTTTCACATGCCTTTGCCAAGAGATTGACAAGCTCTACCAAGTCAAGCTTTCTTTACCTCCATGCTGTGGACTCTTTCTGTTTTATTTTAATGACACCCACTGCTCTAAATCCTTTTGTAGGTCAGGAGGTTTTAAGGCTGATCTTTATTTCTGTCTCTCTCATGGAACTTATGTGTGAGTTTCAGCAAATTAGTTTGACTTTTGCTCTGTCAGATCTACTTAGATGGCAGGTCTTTGAAGGAAGAATTGCCTTTTACTCTCTGTTTGTATGGTGCCGATCTGAATTTCATAATATAATAAGCAGAAATAGTTGGCAGTTCTTCAATAACAGCTGCAATTTTTTACACATTTCTAATTTCCTCCAGAAAATCTTGATGTTAATAGAAATAATTGTATTTTCTCTTCTGCAGATATGAATCAAATAGTTGGGGTTTCTGAATTGAAATACTTATTTTAAATTATTCCTTTATTTTTTTCCCCACATCAAAATTGGTTAACCAATTTTTCTATGTAGACTACTACAGAAGTTATAGTTCTGCCCCTTTTGTTTCTGTGAGCTAAATTTTCTGGTTGCTAAATCTATGTAAAGTCAAGATTTCCATGATTACAGGTATATGATGTGAGTGGTCTTCTAACAGAGTCTGTTCTTTGGGAGAGTATATGGAAAAGAATGACAAGTCCCATAAGGTAGTAAGAAATGTAGTTTAATATTGAAAGGCAATTCAGCTGTAGTGACATGAAATATCACAGGTTTTAGAAAGTTCATTTTTCATTAAAAAATGTAGCAATTAGTTTTTTTCAAATTCTGTAATTCATTTTAGGGAACTTTCATTCTGGGAAAAAAAATCAACATTTTATTCTGTATCCAGTTTGGAGATTAAACAGTTGTTGAAATTTCCTGTGATCAGATATGTCAAATTTTACTTATTTCCTTACTACAGATTTCACTAATTTCATTACTAATCTATCCTAAGCAGTAGTCTCCATCACTCTTAGCCCTCCCTTTCTTTTTATGTCAACCTCCTTTCTCTTATCTCTTAGTTTTCAAATACAAGTAGGCCTACAACTATAAATAAAACTTTGATTTCACCTAGCGTTCATCTGTCATCTGTCTTTCCATCTCCTTTACACCCACAAACTTGACTGCAAAATATAGATGTTTATGTAGGGTGAACCAAGGCCTTTGTACTTCATTGACTTTGAATGTCAGCTCTACTTGACAATTAGAGGACACAGACACCTGATTCATGTGCTAACACATTTATGTAGACAGACTGTTGCATTTAGGTATCTTTGTCTTGAACTGCACCCCACCCTCCCATCACGTTTTGTCAGGTTGTGCTTTTCCCCCTTTCTGTAGTCACAGGCAATACTTTTTGATGCATTCAGTACCCTCAGTGCTCCTTTTCAGAATTTGTCATTGGTCACTGTGCTGTAGTTAAGACTTACGAACCTTTCATAGTTTTGTTTTGTAGATGCATTTGGGCATAGGCATGCTGGTTTTATGGGTAAAGCATTGCTAATTGATTCCCTGACACACATTTTCACTGGAAACCAAGCAGGAAACTTTTATCTTGTATGGATACCGTTTGTGTTTTCTGATGCCTGCTGGTGCCAACTTGTAGCAGATAAATACTTTTCTGTGAATAGGTTTTTATTTTATTGTAGTGCTCTTGAGTTTGAAAACAAATCTTTCAGCAGTCCAGGATACAAGGGGTTGTGGGACTTTTTGGCTGACTGGAACGTTTCCTTATCAGAGATTTACATGTGAAACTTGGACAGAGCACTGTTATACATGGCTAGAAGAGGAGGTGGAATGAAGTGCCCTCCACTGTGTGAAAAAAGCGCTAGCAAGACATCTTACAACTCCAGATCAAGTGCCTGTCTCTGTTGAAGGAAGGATCTCAATATGAACTGGCTAGTTTTTGGGTTTTGTCTCATGCCATGTGAACCTGAGCACATAGTACTGTGTCTCTCAACATGGCATTCTGCGCATTGCTTATGACAATTTTTTCTCTCAGTGACTTGTAAAAAGCTTTTCTTCTTTTTTGTCTCTGTAAACCAGATCGGCCTGTGCAGGCTAGAGAGGAGGTGCCGAGTATCTGGCAGGGGCTGAATATTCATCTTTGAGATACTGGTGTTTCAGCTAAATTTAGGTGAAAACTAACAATAGACTCACACTTTTACAGAGGGAAATGGTGAACAGAAAAATAGTACAAATACATAAAGTTCATTTCCCCATGAAACCAAAGTTAAAAGAGATATGATCTTCAGAAAAGTATTTTTTATTCTTGATGAAAACAAGAACTCATAAAATTATCCAAGTCATGATTGATATCTAATGCTATGTGCTAGTTACACTGTGTGTTAAATGGTACCATTTGTTCCACTACAGTCAAGGGTTTACCAGCATTACTATTTTAAACCTTGTTTCCAGGGAATTATATTTGCTGTTGGAAATACATTGAGGAGAGACTCTTTTTTAGACTTAGTACCCACATAGCTTAATTCTTTTCTTCAGATGCTGGAATGTTGTTGGTTATTAAGTAGGTCACCATATGAAATAATGCTTTTATATAGAGTGAAGCATGACTATATACAAAGAGACTGTTACTTAATTTATTAGTAGTTTGTATGTGCATTTTTTCAAGAAAGATGTCTCAGAGAATTTTAGCTTAATTTATAATATGACTAAGCCAGAAATAAATAAGGACCATAGAAGAGTCAGTCTCTAATAACAGTTTTCAGCCCGTGGCAGCCATGCACTTCATAAAAATTTAGTTGGTCTGTGTTATCTTTCATTATTCCTGTTGGCATCAGTTAATAAAAAACAGCTATCAACCACATTGAAAAAAACCTTTCTGTCTATCCACCTGTCCAACTCATGTGAAATTTCAGAAATACTCTAAGTGGCTTTACACTTCTTCACTGAAGTCATTTGGAAGTGAGAGTCTAAACCTTAGTTAATATTTTCCATGAAAAAAATGGAATTGTTATGTCTCAGTACAGACACACTAAGTTATTTCAAATGGGAGGGGAAGCATCATGCACAATCACAATGGACAGGAGGTGGCCAAGGAAGTGATCTTTCTTTTTGAATGGACAAGCAAAGAATTCCCCATCACAAATGATGTGGGCACCTAACCAGATACTGGCTGCAACATCTGATATTTGGAGTTGGTGTTGGGAATTTATTTGTGAGTAGGAAATCAAGTGCAAAATGACAAGCCAAAAAGCTTGCAGAGTCAAGAGGAAGATCACTGAAGACAGAAAAGAGGAAAGGTTAATCACAAGCTTGCATCTTGGATTTTTATCTGTTCCAGAGCTTAGGAAAATATTCAAGGCTCTGAAGTACTACATCCATCTAAGAGCCAAAATCTGTCCTCTACTGAGGACCAGTTCTGATTATATGTGTTTCTCAGAAAAATGGAGGGCGAGGGGGGCTATTTGTTTTATTTTAAAGCAAAAGTATCTGTATTACAGCCTGGAAAAATACTACCCTGCAAGCAAGAAAAAAATGTTGAGTAAGATACTTTGCCAGGTGAGGTGCAGAATATAATGTCAGATTAATCAATCCAGAGAGAAAAAGTAGAGAGCAGCTCCAGAGAGCAGCACAGAGCATGACACTGTCCCTTGACATTTTAAACCATCTCCTCTGAGATGCTTTGGGTTCCTGTGCCAAGGACTGTTGTTTTGGTTTTTTCCCAAGGGCAAATAAGCAATGCTTACAGAGTTCAGCTGAGAGTGCCAGGCACACATCAGTAATTTTGCTGCAAACTTTGATAGTGCTCTGCAAGCGTTTTTCAATTCAGACATCAAACCCCTTCCTGTTCCAGGCCTGAGTCACTTCTGAGTAGGGACTGCCCATCACGCACTCCTGCCTGGTGGCTTTGTGATAGGAACAAATGACTAGGAATTAGGAAATGGATTGACAGACTACCAAATTCATTTGCAATTTTGACTTAAATCCAGGTGTTTCCAGATGATAAGAATATTGTACATTTAAATCACAGAGTTTTTACTTAGAACTCCCTTTTGCAGGTTATTAACACTATTTTAAGTAGTATTTAATCAGTTTTGTAATGGAGCTGGCTTTACTTGTAATAATATTGATCACAGTGAGTTTTTTCTGTCATTTTTTGACATACTGAACATGGTTTTCTCAGCCTGCGTTTTCAATTTTGGGTTAATTAAACTATAACAAAATATCTTGAACTGTTATGACCTTTGGAAGGGCATTCCATGCTGGCAGCACCATCTGGGCATTAATTGACCAGAAAAACCTTCCACGCCAAACTCACAATAATGATAATAAAAATAAGAAAGGGGTCACCTCATTAGAGTTTCTTCCTGGGAGTTCAGAAGACACTTTGCTGGACAACCTGGTTCAGTGACACATTTTATAAGAGTAATTCTTCATCCTTGGTTAAGTTTTAAGACAAAATAGCAGTTCACATGTACATACCTTGGTTGTCTATGCCCTGGGCAACCTCCTGGTACCTCCCTGGGGGAATTCCTGCATGCAGAATTTCCTTAAAACACATTTATCAGTGTTGAAGGTAAGTCCTTTAAACTGTAATGGACTAATAAGTATTAGTTTGCTTTCAGAACAGTTTCTCACAATATCAGCCATACAGATCCCTGTGGAGTACTAACCTTAATCTTAAATAGAGTCAGTAATTGCAAGGACAAGAATAAATAGAAGTATAGGAAAAAAAAATTCTGTTTTCCTCAGTAATTCAGCTAGCATTTGGCTGTCTTGCACTCACTGCTCCCACTGCTCACCCAGACTGTGCATTTAAAGGAGAGATGCCTGGGATCCAGAGGCATCCCACAACTGGTTGCAGTCGCAGCTCACAGCCTGCAACGACCCCTGCCTCTGGTGGTACTGGCAGCTCACAGAAACTGTTCCAGCAACATGAGGATTTTAAAGGTTTTTAAATGCAGGCTGAGGAAGCTGTTCATTTGTCCCATGGTCTTTGATGAGGCAAATCACAGATTTTCATTCTAATTAGTTCATGATGTTATGAAAACAAATCACTTGAAGTTTCAGAGTTTTATGAAAGCAGATCATGTAAACACACCTTTCATGTGTCTGTGAAACTTACTTGCTTGTAAAAGTCACTGAGATTCTCAGCTGAAGAAGTTCAGAGATATGAACTGGTTTTTTCGTTACTGGCCCCTTACACTCTTAAGTCCTGATTATAATATGTATAACAAATGCCCACTGTCATGAATGCAGCATGTTCATCAGTGATGCAAGATGTCATGAATAATAAATTTTAAAGCAGCAATAAAGGTTGACTATTATTTTGTAAAACTTTTTCAAATGATAATTTAATTTCAAAATAAAATAAGCACATTCACCAGTGATATAACCCAAAACAGAGCCAGCAAGCTGGAGATAAGATGACTAAACTACTCTGCAACTGAAAGGTGGTCCAAGGCTACATGACCACTACAGAATGGCTATTGTAGCTTGAGTTCCTGCTCGAGCTGTTGAAGTTCCTCACATCCAGTTTCTGATAGCATCTCTTTTTCATTTTGCTGCCAAGTTAGCTGGCTAAGCTTAAGTAGTTTTCATCTGGAATGTGTAATGAAATTTAGAAAGGGAGGGAGAGAGATTTTGTAAACTCATCAGGAGAAACAGGGCCAGAGTTTAACAATTCACATCTTTAACAAGCTATAAATTGGATTCCCCTCACCACTGAAGCAAGTAGCAAAATTCTTATTGACTGCACAAGGCTGATTTTTGCCACTAAAATGCAACCATTGTCTGGTGTAAGAATAGAGGTAGCCTGAAATATTCCTGCAAGGACCATTGAAAAGAACGGTCCTATCTTTTCACACAGAAAAGAATTCACAACACCATCTTTTTCAAAGATCATACTCAAGGTCTTGATGTCAGTGAAGAACAAAAGCTTGAAGGTCCTCTAAAATATTGTTTAATCATAGGTAGAAATCAGCATACATGATTTTCAATCCTATTCTCTCTATAGCTTTAATCCTTCAACCCTTGACTTCTAAATGTCAATGAAGCATGATAGATTTAACAAAGACAGGCTTGTGGGATTATATTCATTACAGTATGTCCAGTTACCTGAATTTTTATCATTTCTCCTCCCTCTGACTTTTTTGTGAAAGCTCTTGTTTATAAGAGAGATCTTTAATGAAAAAGGAATGTCAATCTTCTCCTTTTTGAAAAATTTTCTCCATAATCACCTCATTTTGAATTTCATCCAGAAGGTCAGCAATTTCATCAGATTTATAAGTTAAAAAACAATTTGGTGTTCTTTGTTGGTAAGTTTGCCTTCTTGCAGAGACCTGTTGGATATTTCCTGGCAATCATTTCAAAGTCCATTGCTCACAGATAGGAAATATGATGACTTGATAAAATCTCTAATAACATTTGTTATTTTTCAGATAGTTTTAAAGGCAAAATATTTGTCATTTTTCACAACATCCTTTGATTGCTCTTAGTTTGCAATACAATACAATTACAGAGAGGTGAGATGAATTCAAACTTTTCTGTACCTTTAGCAGTTGAGCTTGACAAATAAGTTACCTCAGGCTTTTTCTCTTAATAATAACTGGATTCTGTATACTTGACTTTCATTTTCCTCTTATTTTTGCAATATGCTTTTATAAAGGTCTGTTATTTTCTTTTTGGGACACCTGGGATTTGATTCTAGCCTAAGACCTTCAGAGTGAATGTTGGAGTCCCTGTTAAATAGAGCTGGGAAATCCTGTCTGAGCACAGATATCATGTATTTAAGATTTGACAGATAACGCAGCACTTTAAAAAAGCTCTGTCTTTCATGACTAATACCCTCACAGACCAGTGACAGATAATCACTGTTTGTGGGACAGGGAAAAAAAAAAAATCATGGTAACATTTCAAACTTTTTGAAAAATGTATCTGCCCAAGTGGGAGGAAGGCACACTGAGTATGTGGATTTCTATTGTAGAACCATTGGGAAGGGAGGAACTGCATTTTCAGGATTCATAGTAGAAGACTGGAATGAAATACATGGCTATAAAAGGTGGCAAGTATAAAAGCAGAGATGTGGAGAACACGTTGTTGGCTACATGAAAAGAGTTTTGGATTTGTGATGACTTTAAACATTAGAATTATTTCAGCGTGGAAAGATAAAGAGGGAAAAAGATCTGAGGAAATCCTGCACCTGTTAAAGATAGAAACAAAGATCTGGTAAGGCAAGGATTGTAGAATACAGACAGGAAATGTTAGAATTTAAACATCAAAACTTTATAAGTAATTACATTCAACAGAATACAGTATAATGTTTCATCAAAATAATAATTTCTGATTACACATTCTGGTGAAATGTTGGATCTTTGTTGTCTATGCAACTGTAAAAATTAAAAGGCCATAGAAATGCAGAGTGATTGCAGATGAATGTAGTCACTTGGTATAAACAAACACAAATGAGCCTTACTCACATATCAATGCGTGTATATTTCTATCGCCATGCAGGCCAGATTCTGGTAACTCCTGAGACTGGGAGGGCTGCCCAGGGATCTTCCTTGTACAAAGGGAATACCCAGTTCTTCCACTGAATCCTCTTCCTTCTGGTGCATGAAGAAGGGAAAAAAAGTCATATGAGAGGAAAACGTTGTATCTTACTATCAAAACTATTAACAGTAGTTAAAAGTAGCAATTGTTTAGTCTCACTATTGATAAGATACACCTTTTCTGTACTGGCACTGCAGTGATAACATTGCCCTGCTTGACTCTGGAGGTAACTGAGAAGCTGCAGCTTCTTTTGTCTGCATAGCTAAATGTACCGGAGATTGGACATTGTTTCAGTGTACTTTTGCTCCAATAGACTTTGAAAAATGTGAGAAATGTTTAGTTTTAGAAACTTCTGTTTCATCTTTCAGGTCTGACACCACCATCAAAGACAGGAGTTGCTTTGTCCAAATGTTATGCTGTTTTGGAAGGAGGGAGCAGAGGTTAAGGGAGACATTTACTTTGTTAAACTACCTTTTTTCTCTTAAATCACAGCTGGATTTCTCTTATCTATTTTCTCTTAAGTAATCTATGATTTTTCCTTTTTACAAGAAAATTTTTACTTAGAGAATTTAAAATTGTAGCTTGCCTTCTCTAAAACAGAATACTTACTTTAGGGAGCAAGGTTTTCCCTTACAGAGCATTTCTCAGACCTTTAACAAAATTTTCATGACCCCAGTTTTGCTATGACAGAAATAGAAACATTGAATCCACATCTAAAGTCCCTGTTCCTTCTATTCAGAAAGCATCCAGAATAATTGTATATGACTTCCAAAATTAAACACTTCTAGAAATACTACAGCATTCATTGTTGTCTTGTGCAACTGCTGAGTCTGAAAGTGTCTGTCCCTGCTCTTGCAAGATGGAGCTCATGCTTTTCATACTACACATTTTCCTTGACCACCAATTCATCTTCAACCTATGTCACTTTTTTATAAATTTTCACTATTGCAAACAGGGTGAACAAAGTCAGTTTTAGCTGATATGGGACTGATATATTTTGTCTACTCCGACATTCATCTTTTAAGGGTTTCTGTCTGGAATTGATCCCCTAGTTTCCTCCACTGGACTGGAAGAATCATTCAGTTTCTTTCTGATTCACCTGTGGAAGTAGGAACGGCCTGACATCACTGGTGGTTTGGGGGGCCGTGATTTTGTAGACTTTTCGGTCTCATCATTATTTTTTCAGTAGGTTTAGTGGTGACCATTAGGCTATTGCAAACTGTAGCTCCATTAATATTCATTAAACTTGCTATTTTTTTTCTGGTGGTCTGTGGGGATTGTTTAGCCAAGAGACAGTGTTTACTTAAGCGAGCTGAGAAACGACCAAAGAAGTCATGAGAACCGAGATAAGCTTGTAGTGAGAAAAAGAGAGATAATGAATTCTAACAGCTAATAACAAAAGACACAGTGAGCTAATCATTAACCAATGACCTCCCGAATTAAGGTTGACAGACTGTAACTTAGAGCCAATGGTTTTGCATATAGAAATGTGTGTTCTGTAGAAAAAAGGTATATATACCTGTAGAGTTTCAAATAAACTTGGGATTGGATCTGCATCATGTTGATGAATTATGTCCGTCCACGCTTGTGAATCTAAACCCCGGCAGTGGTCCTCTTTGTTCAAAGAGATAGATATCTCCATATTTTCTACCTCTCAGTTCTCTGTGGTCATTTCTGCTTGGGCAATAGTCCCCACCACTATTTGACTTACTTTGTCTCTTCACAACTGAAGAATGTGTTGTTATTTGCAAGTTCTTCATTAATATACAAGACTACAGTATTGCTCTGATGAGTACTGAAAAATGGTATGAAAAGGCCTCAGATTGTATGTCTCACCAGTTTCTAAAGACATGATGTATAACCCCTGTTCACAACTTAAGAGACTTTTAAAATTGTTTTAATTTTCTGTGGTTTATCACCGTCTTGTCTCTTTTTTTCGAATCCTTGAAGGATTTTATCACCTTTAGTTTCTTCTCACCATCCTTCTGTTCTCATGCTTCCCTATGATCTCTGGTCTCGTAGTGCTGTATTTGACATCTGCTGAGGAGTTTAGGTTATTCATTCAATGTGGGTGTTAATTTTTGAGAAGTTATATTGTGATTTTGGACTTTTGTTGGTCTTGTGAAATGATCATGGCAAGTAGAACAATATTGCCTACTTGCTGCTTGCTACACTGATTGCTAGAATTTGCACAGCAATTTTTTGTTTAAAAAATTCCTGACTGTAGCCATAAAATATCTATTAACCTGTAAATTTCTATAAATAAACTGAAAAGATAATGCTGGGTAGAAACATACAGTCTTAGATCTATTTCAGTAAATGGTATTCCATTAAAATTACATTATGCCCAGCTTGAATTCTGTGTTGTTTTGATGATTGAAATGGAATCTACCACATGGTTAAAAACAGTAGAATTTGCTCTATCAAGGAGTACAAGCAAATAATCTTTCCCCCCTAATCTTAGTCCTGTAAGAAATATAGTTGTGAGGTTAAGGAACTTTTGCCTTAGTAAGGAACTGAAGAATTTATTCTATCTGCACTATCACTAGGTAGACAAAAGGAGAATTAGAATAAATTGTTATGGATACAGGACATTAATAAACACACTTTAATCTCTTACTTGGTAAGATTATGTATGACACTACTACAAGGAAAGAGGACAGCTGGCTAATCCTGTTGTTGCTGATTTTTTTAGGTTAATTTTGAAAGAGCCCTGCAGATTTATTATTTGTTTAAAGAAGCCCAAATAAACTCTCAGTTTAGTGAAAGGTGTTAGGGCATTGCTTCAAAACTAACTGAATGGCTTATGTTGAAATCCACTGAGGAGCATTGGATTAGGTGGAAAGAAATGTCATCTATAAGAAGGAGGATTTGCCTTTTTCTCAATGTAGGCTTCCATCACTGATTGACTTGAAGGGTTCCCTATTCAGATGAGGAGTGTGCTTTTTGAGATTTTGTTTATGCAACACTAGATATTGTAATTATGTCTTCATGAATATTCTTTCCAGAGAGAACAATGTTATTCTGGTGGCAGTGCAATCCCCATTTAAAATTTGTGTGCAAAGAGAGTTTATTCTGGATTGTTTATGCCTTTGTGATATATTTTCCTTCTCTCACTTCTAATTGTTTTTGAATGACTGTGGCAGTGGTCACTGACAATTAATGACTGATGGGCAAACTGTATGAGTGCTGGCTTTCTTCTCATGCTTACTGGGACACTTAGGAAACCAAAATCAACTACACCTCTCATACATCCCCCCCCCATACACTTCTCTGCCAGTCATAGCCTTTTCTGAATTACTGATCTGCTCAAGTTTCCTTCATTTGTTCTTGAGGTTCACAAAAATGTAGTAATGTTTTCTCCCCTTGGAATACTTTTTATCAGTCTACCAGACTGATAGAAAGCCCAACTAGAATAATCAGGGTATTTTTTGTTGCATAGCCCTTAATCTAAGAAAGAGACCTAATGACAGATTCTCATTCCTTTTCTGGAATAGTAAATGTGCCCTGTTACTGCTGTTGTAATGAAGTTAGGCATTGTTGTTACAAATACAGAAGATTTTGAAAAATCAATAATAAATTTTAAATGTTTGTCTGGTGGAAAGGCAGAGCTGATATATAATATCCATCTTTGCAAACAAAACCTGTGTTCCCAAAAAGAAGGCTTTTTCTGTATGTTTTTCTGTATGTTCCTGTTGCATGTGCAGTGTTACACAGAGGTAGTGAATTTGCACATACTTCAGAGTGCATTCACTGCTATTGGTGCAGTTGCTTTAATACTTATACTTGGGGCAATAGTGAGGGCATGATTGTCTCATGCCATGTTGGCCTGATCTAGCTGTTTCCACCACTCTAATCACCATAACTTCTGAGCTGCCAGTTCTGTGTTTTGCTCTCCTGCTCTCCTTATGTATGCAGATCTCCCACTGATGTAGCTGTAGGGAGCTGTGTAAGAAAAGGGGAGTTTCGATATTCATTAGTATCATGTGCAACTGAGAGGAGATGTTTGAACTGGGAACATTGCCCTTCAGTTTTTGCTGCTGTACATTGCCTTTCATATGACTTGGTGCCCATCAGCTGAGATTTTGTACAGACTTGAATTTGAGGTTGAAATAGTGGCAATGTGGATTTGATCCTTCTGAGAACTGAGCCCCAGCTTTTATTTTTCAAACATTGTGTGTAACCAAATGCTGGTTCAGCTTTGCATATATTAAAACACACAGAATTTTACAACACCAAGCAAAGCAAGATAAGCTTTAAACTGGTTGAAAAAATTGTGGATTTCTTCTTGGAGTTTCTACTTCTGTGTAATGTATTCCCAACATTTTAAATCTTTGAGTTTAATGCCAGAGATATATTTTCTCCACAAATTTTAAACAGTGCCTTTGGGAATTGCTCTTCAAAGGAATTGAACTAAAAGGATAACTGTGATCAGGTGTTCCGAGCCTGCATAGTTCGTACAGTGTGGATTTTGTCATGCTGTGATGAGAGTCCCTGATGAGAGATGAGAAATTTCTTGCTATTGTTAAAATTAAAATCATGTATGGCTACCTCAACTTGAATTTTACAGAATGTTGTTTGTGTGATGGGCTTTAACATAGTTGTGTTTTTCTTTGTAAAGTGTTTTGACTTTTTTTTCCTTGGAAGAAAAGGGAAGGTTCTCTCAAACCTTCAGCATCAGAACAATGTGCTAGGGTTGTCTAAAAGCAATTCTATATATGGCAGTTCTTTCAAGCATGTTGAGTGTTGGTATTTTTCATGGACTGTGGTCAGAATTGGGAAAGCATAGTCCTACAAAAAGCTTTATTATATAACTGGATTATGAGATGTAGGAAGTCTTTTCAGTCTAAACATACGTATGATATTTTACCAGAAAAACTGGAGATATCCATAATTTGAAAGTGACTTTTATTCCTGGACAAATGAAACATGGTTTTCTTCCTATTTTAGTAACTATCCAAGTTGTTTAAAAAAATAATGCATTATTAAGTGAATTAGTGTTATTTGGTTTTACATTAGCATGTTAGAATTAGAAACATAATTCTGGAGTTTTTTATTGTGATTCTGTAGCTGAAGCAAAGTGGGATCTTGTGCTGAATAGAGATAAAATCCTACTTTACACATAGTTAGGACATCATAGTAAGAGCATAAAATCTGTTTTACTGGCTCAGAATAGCTCTCTGTCTAACCTCTATCCTGTCTCTAAGTACTGCTCAGAGCAAATGATTGAGAAAAGACTATAAGAAACAAAGTAGACATAATCTTGTCCCTCTTGCACCTTTCTGTTTCTTACAGAATCTCTAAACTGGCAGTGGTCTAAGGATCATTGTGCTCTAACTGTCCTTTATAAATGTGTCTAATTCCTTTTTAGGGCCATTTAAACTTTCTCAGCCTCTGGGAAAGGTTTAATATACCATCATTTTAGCCCTTTCTGTGATAGTTCTCCAGCAGGAGAATCCTAGTCGACTAAATCTCCCATTGCCAGATGAGGCCTTCCAAATCTCTGATGACATTGCCTGTCCCCCCCTGCACCTCTGTGGGTTCTGCTGCCTGTTTTTGGATTGAATGACCATTACTTGGAATGTGATTGCACTATTGATGGTATAATGGTGTTTCCTTTTTAGCTTCAGTTCCCTTCCTGAGATTGCTAACATTCTGTTTGCTTTTTGAATACCCCTGGGCTTAAGCTAGTGTCTTGAAGATCTTTTCCCTGAGTGGTAATAATTACCTTTAGAGCCCGTCATTACGTAAGTGTATGTGTGCACAGTTAGCATTATTTTTCCCTTTGTGCATTTCTTTGCATTTATGGAGATTAAAATTAATCATCCACTTTAACACTCAGTATTATGAGATTGTTCTTCAGGTTCTCACAAACAGTTTTAATGTGATTATCTGGAATAAGCTTTCAGTGTCTTTCATCAATATCTCAGAATCAAGAAAGTGACTTCAGATCACAAGACCATGAGAAGGAATTTTTATTTACCTTCTTTTTGCTTGATCCCTTAAGATGACTATTTGCATAATTTTATCCACCAGTAAAACAGACTAAAATCAAAGCCAGAAAGAGAGTTAATACAATCATCTTGTTTCTGAAATTAAGGCTTTAGGAATGCATGGCAACAGCAGCTCAGTTTAATTAGACAAATTTAATTACTACAAAGAAATTAAAGCATCTGGACCAACTTAACAATGGAAAAGCGGGATATTGAAATCCAGAGATGGACATGGACTCTTTGTATCTATAGACACCTCCAAAGGGTGTTTCACCTCACCCTGAGCTTTTATGCTAATTCAGGTGTATTTTCCTTCTGACATCTCTGTCATCCCAGGCATATAGAGGGAGTCAGTGGGGATTGACCCTGAATGAGAGTGACATGGAGGTCTTTGAAGTAGGTGAGATGCTTCCCACTTCAGCCTTGGCAAGCTCCAGGAAAAGCCTTCTACTTTGTAGGTCCTGAGGTGTCTAAGCAGGATAGGGGATGGACAGAGAGGTTTATTTAGTGTGGGATCTCTGGCAAAACTGGCCTGACAAAGCAACAACAACCATTACCTTCCTTTTCTTTTGCAAGACACAACAAGCCTTTTGCACTTGTCCTTTATCTCCATTTCCCTCCAACTTCTGGTGATGCCGTAATACTGAAGAGCTCTGTAGAAGCTGGACAACAGCCAGATTTGCTAGGCGATAGGCTTCTGGCTTCACTGTGTTGTTTTGAGAATATTTTCTAGAATCCACGAGGTGTTTTATTCTTAGAGGCAATACAGTTATTCTAGGATAGTGCTTTGGAATCAGGACTGTGTTTGATTAAGCACTGCTGGTAAAGAGTGTATCTTTGTGTATCTATATATATACATACACACACGATTTTTAATTTTAAAAATAATTTTCCTGCGTATTATCTATTCATCTAAGAACTCTGAAGAACTTGAATGAAAAGATAAAAATGTAAGGCTAAATTTAAACTAGCTTCATCCACATTTGGAAATATGAAGCATAAGTACTGTAATAATATTAAAAACATTAAACTGTTCTTCAAGTTTAAACATTTTAAGAATTATAGGAAATAAATCTTGTAGCTTTAGAGGATTTTGCTACTGTGTTATATCTCCTACATAACATTAAACAGCACCTAGAAAAGGGAAAAAAAGAAAAAAAAGAGAAAACTTTGCATTAAAGGAACTGTTTGAGAAATAATGCAAATGTTTAATTGCAACTTGGTGACCCAGTACCTGGTTTATTTTGGCTTATTAGGAGTACATAATACTCACAAATTCAGATTCATTTGTCAGGCATCACAGTTTAGCGTAACTCTCCTATAGCTTGGTAGACTGCAGGACACTGCATCTGGGAGTTTCTGAATAATTTATCTGAAGTAATGAGTATCATCATGTGATGCTGTATCAAAGCAACTGCTGAAGTGAATGCCAGCTGGGTACAGCCGTTGTATATCAAATAGTTGCTTGAGTTGTCTCTCCGGAAAAATTAGAGAACATAATGAGCAAAATTAGAAAACCTGTGGAGCAGCCTCCATGGATACCTATTAGCAAGAAGTAATTTGATTAGTGTGAAATCTGTGAAAGTTCATTATTTACAAAGTTTACTGGTGTTATAAGAGAAATGCATGTCTACATACACACATCTGTTTATGCAACATGGACACAAAAATGTATAAAGTATAAGATGGGTACTAGATGTACTTATTTTTCTGTATCAGCTTTGTGAAACACTAATAGAGTATTTATTTGGTCAAAATCCAAAAAAAACCTCATTTCATGCCCAACAGAAGTTTTTGAGTTGAGTTTCCCCAAAGACTTTATATCATCTCGATAAAAGTAAATGCTTCAAACACAAGATCCAGGAGAAGCTGACAAAACAGATTTGCTAAGGGAAGATACACAGCTCTGTTAAGTATTAGATTGATGTTTTCCTGAGGCAGGTATGTTGAAAGTGCCATTTGTGCCCACTCTGCCTAATGCTGACTAGGAATAGAGACATGACGTGCAGAACTGAGAGAAGGACAGACATGCAGAATTTTCAGCAGAGTCAGTGGATGCTGCAGCTGGTCTGCATCTCTCAGAATCAAGCCCTGCTCCAAATATTGTAATTGCTTTTATTAGCCTGTCTCCTAGTAAATCTAATATCAGAACAGTGTAACAGTGAAGTCATTTATGACACCTTTTGGATCACAGCTTTAGATCACAAAACCAATTTGATGATTTATTTGTGTCAATGGCTTTTGTAGCTATGGTTAATTGGGTTTTTTCTGAGAGACATGAGAGAAATACTGCTTCATAAGGTTGTCATTAGCCTGGGAAAAAAGCGGCCATTGATTAGAGGCATGAATAGAATGGTTTGTAAGCCAAATTACTAGTTGGGGATTCCCAAATGGCCGAGGGCACAGCCTGTCTGATCTTAGCAAAACTCTGCATTGCAGTGGGGAACTCTCTAAAGGATGCATTATCTTATGATGTTGACCTTAAATCAAGACTTACTTGAAGGAAATAAACCAGAAGGCTTTTATTTTCAATAAGAAATTTGAAATGCGCTAATTCAAAAATGATCCAAACATGAAATAAGTCTATAGCAGTTCACAGTGACAGACATATTTCTTTGATATATTTAGGCACATTTCTGTAGTGTATGAAAGCAAGAATAGTACTCTTCTATAGAACATGAAATGTGAATATTGCAGCAATATTCTATTACATGGAAATTTGAAAGTGGAGGACTGCATAATAATTCTCTAATATTGCATAAAACATTGGCACTCTTAAATTGTAAAAATAACCAGAGGGAAAAAATATGTACATTGAGACAATGGTTTTGTTTCTTTTCATTCAAATATAGTTTATAAGAATATTCTTTTCAAGTTGTAGTGCCCTTTGACAGACATTAAGAATGACAAAGTGGAAACTTTAGTTATCCAACTTCAAAGACCTACTGATATCCTATTTAAATTCAGTCTGCTAAAAACATAATATAAACATGAAATGAATATTGGAATGTTCTTATAATTTATTGAATTTGGCTAGGTAATATCTGTCTAAAGAAAAAAATACTAGTAAATATCCTGATCTTAATGTGAAATGGTCCTTTCCACATATATGGACATCAGTTTGTTTACAATTTAATGAAGAGAGGTAAAATGGGAAAAAATCAATTCATAAAAGCAATTTACAATATTTACAGGCTGAATGAAATATTTTATTATTTTCTGTCTTTTTGCTTTGTATGTCATGAAGGTTAACTGAGCCAAAATGAAAAGGACAAAACTGATCCCTTTATAAAAATATAATTTGACCTACGGATTTTAGACCATTACAGGAACACATATATTTGTAGTGAAGCCCACAGTGTTGTGATTTCATAGAATGTCATGTTTTTTATTATTCTAGTTAAATTACTAAATCTGTGATGAGAAAATAGATCTTTCCTTTAGCCTTGTGAATCTTGTTCATTAACCCTTCAAGAGAGCTTACATCACCTAGCCATGAATAGCACATTCTGGCACCAAAGCCTTCGCTGAAATCTTCAAATTCATTTGTCAAGTTACTAGTTAGCAGAGATGGACAAAGCTCAATAACACATTTTGAGAAAGTGTTTTTACAGGAGCTTCAAACATACTGTCCTGAGAACCACAAAGTACTCTTCTTATTGTGAAGGTGAGATTGGCTCTGCAGCACCTCTGTTAGAGCACACTGTCTATTCTGCAAAGAACTGCTGTAGTGGCTGCTGTTTAAGGAGCTTCTGCCTCTTTTATGTTTCTCTGTATCCCAGGTACTACCCCTTTGTCTGTAAACTGGATTCTCTGATTCCCCACTCACTCTCCTGGCAAGGCAAAGCAAAACAAAGATACAGCATAGTCTACTGCTTACTGGAATTATTAGTGTTAAATGCTCTGTCATTACTGGGCTGAAAATTGAGTTATTTATTACCAATTTGAATGCCATTCTGAAGTTCCACTACAGTTAGCACTGCACTGCTTTCATTATAAAATCAATTTCCTGGAGATGCCTATCTCCATTGGTTTAATATATACCACATTGAAAGTTGGCACAGAGGTGCTGGTGCTCTTCCAAGGTAGAAGTACTGACTGCTGAAGAGGAGGTGTAGTTAAAATAGGAAAAAGCAATAGATTTCCCATGTTTCAGACTGGTGTTCTCCAAGCCTAAAGGACACATCTCAGCTATTTTTGTACTTAAAAGTAAATCCCCATTCCCACTTTAGCTGTGTGGGGATCAGCTCCCATTCCATCCTTACTGCCTTTAGAGAAGTACCTCCTGATTAATCCCAGCTGTCCTTTTTCTCTCACCTCCAGCTGTACTTCAAGAGGTATTTTCATAAAGACAAACTCTAGATTCCAGCTTCAGTAACCTTCACTGCTCCCATACTGAGGACATGGAGGACCAGAGCTCCTTCTGGG
Organism: Scytalopus superciliaris; assembly: GCA_013400415.1. Taxonomy (NCBI): domain Eukaryota; kingdom Metazoa; phylum Chordata; class Aves; order Passeriformes; family Rhinocryptidae; genus Scytalopus; species Scytalopus superciliaris. The sequence continues at coordinate 444,799 of VXBX01007223.1, forward strand.
ATCATAATTTGAGCTGCCTCACTCGAGAGGGACCCACGTTTCCCTGAAGTGATTTGTCATTGTGGGCTCTCACTGCACTGTGGAAGGGGGATGCTGTGCCCAGCTCTGAACATCCAGATTTGAGTGCTGCCAGCACAGCCAAGCAGAACAGAGCAGGCTCAGCCACCCTGTGCTCAACACCAGGTCACCTGTATCCTGCAGATTTCAGACTAGGAAATCCCCACAGTAACTGAGAATGTAAAATTTATTCAACATAGAGAAGTTTATAGCTGCCTTTGCTTACGCTCTGGCAATGTCACTGAAATCACAAGGTTACAGGAACAACAAGGGCACTACATCATGCTATTAATATGTCTGGTTTGTGGCTGTTTTAAGAGGATTTTGCAGCTTTAACAGTTTTATGTGCCTACAGATACTCTTAGTCGTGGATTTATTAGGATATTTTTTCTCTTTAAGTATTACTAGATACATCTTCAGAAGTAGGGTTTAAACCTGTCTTTTTTTGTGGTAATTTAATGTGTATAAAAAGCCCAACTTTCCTTCCTTTAGACTAGAAAGCTACTTCAACTCTTAAACTGTTTACCATCCTCATAACCTTCCTTTACCTCATTTTTATTCATCCTATTTTCTTTTCCACTTCTCTTTCCCTCCTCACCCTTTAAGTGATCTTAGCAGATGCTAAAGATGTCAGGCTGATAGCTCTGCAGATACAGACTCTCTCTGTATCAGACTTTAAAGATGCTGTTAATTCAGGAGTAAGGATGTCAGTCCTATATCACAGATTATCTGTCATGGACTTTATCCAGGCCCCTATTTAGAGAAGGAAAATCTATACACCATGTTCTTTATCTTCCTCAATGGTGACTGCTGAAATATTTGCAAATTGACCACTGATGATGAATTGGTATGTAACAGGTATATGCTAATCTGCAGCATGTCATTGTGTCAGAAGCTCCATGTTTGATGGCATTTGGGCTGTTAACCAATTACAGTCATGTTTATTTAGTATTTGCAGCACATAATACTCTGGATAAACCTACTATAAATGCATCACTAAAAGCACAAAACTGAAAGCCAGAAATGCTGAGCAAATTAGAAAAATACTGGACCAAGTGAGAAAGGAAGGAAACTGTGATTTACATTTTTTTTAATCGTAATTTATCAAATTCTACTCTAATTCCTTGGTTTTATATCAGTTTAACCTTTGCGTATTTTTCTTTTGCTGTGTGTCATAAACCATATCTATTTTCTCCTGCATTTTTCCTTATTAATAACTTCTTTCTATTTCTTTCCTTGAAGTTTCTTTTTTTGTTAGACTCCCCTTTTCTGCCTGTGTGTCTCTTAATTAGGCATTTGTGCATCATCCCTCTTTCTTTGTAGTTTATCCAAACTCTAAGCCTCTGCTTAGAGTAGCCTGCCTTTGGGTTTCTGCAGGCAGGTGCCACTATCCATAGCCCAGTGAGGTACAGGGAATTGCAGATGTCTCAGTGATTACCTTTTCTCCCTAGATCCTGGTTAGCTTTTTCTTCTCAGGTTTCTCAGACAGAGGGTGACTTCACTAGACAGACAGCTATAAAATCCTTCTGTAGGGATGGAGGCTGCGTGTTCATGGTGTTGGGCATGTGGAGTCAGCTTCCACTCAATGGACCAAAGATGTCCAACCTGAAGGGTGATTTTAGTTCTGCTGGCTTCCCATTCTATCATTTCCAGAAAACTTCTTGGTTTTAGGTTGTGTAAAACTAACAAAACTTTACCACTGTTTATCAAGCCAGATCCTCTAATTTCAAGATTTTCACCCACCAAGAAAAGAAAACATAGTTTTTCTCTTGTTTTATCAAGAGATATATTAGTGCACCAGTACATGAAAGATTATTCCCACCAGTTCCTTCTATTTGTTTAAAATGCCTGTACAAAATCACCACTATTAAAAGGACATATCAGGTTAGAAGTTTTAAATATCAGTTCAGAAATCCACCATCTTTTTAGAATCTACAGTTCAGCCACTGAAGGCCAGAATAAAAGCTATTACCTGCAGAATTGGTATTATTATATAAAATTAAAAATATAAATTCAGCTTTAGTGTTTGGCAACTGGCAGAAGAGAGTTACCTGATTGACTGTTAGCTAATGACATGACCAAAGTTATTGAGCTGTTAAATTAAACATTTTCTGTTATGATCAGTACAGTAATACTTGTGTAAATTTGCTGTGTAAGCTAAGGGGAGAGGGGGGGGGAGGAGTTATGTTGGTATTATATTTTTGCTTTAAAGTTTGTTTTTTGCATCAATTCAATTCTGCAAGCACCATCATGTTTTACTGGGCAGCTCTACTTTGCTGTCTAGTCCTAAACTTTAGCTGGTTCTAACCCTCTAGTCCTGCCTTAAGTTCATGTCAGTTTGAAGTCTCTTCCACGAACTTCCTCGCAGCCCAAGGAGCAGTCTGAGTCCACACGTTTCTGTGGTTGTAGTTCCTAAATACATCTCATGGCTCTTGTCAGACATAGACTTTGGGGGCACTTGGCAGTAGAAAACTGCTCAAAAATCTTTCTGATGCAACAAATACCACTATTCAGCAATTTCAACCTTGTAATTGTCACTTACACTTGGGCTACTCATTAAATGATCAGCTTTTAGATGCCTCCTCTCAACTGAGAACACTAACTGCAAATTTAGATGAAGATAAAAACAAGGTAGTTTTCTATTTTTGGCATTGAAATTTGACTTTAAGTGCTTGCACAGCCATTTTACATGTTTCTACCACATTATTTTACTTCAGTGGATGAACAGCAGAGAGAAGCAGCTTTCTAAGCTGTTATTCACCTGTTCCTGATGGTGCAATCAGTCCTATTCCCTGCTAAAGATTATCATAGTTAACTTGGAAAACTTTGCACCTTATGAGAGAAACTGTAATCCAGCAGAATCATGTCTGAAGCTGGTGCATAAGCAAACATTTGACTGCACCCTGAGTTTCTGTTTAGGTCTCCAGGAGCACCCAGGGCTTTATTCTCTAGAGAATATCTAAAAGTACAGCTCAGACTCTCCCTGACTTGGGCACAGCTTCACCTTCCTGAAAGGACTTCATCAGGTGATTGAATAAGACATCCTGGCATAAGGGAAAGAATTTTATTAAGTGGACAGACAGGGCATGTTTTGTCATCTCTATCCTAGACTTGCAGTACAGACGTGTACTTAAAACTTGTGACTGGGAAGTACAGAGAGTTTAGAAGACCAGGACTTTTGTAGCAGCTTCTTTATCACAACAAATGCTAATTCAGTATCTTAGTGTTCATCTGAATGCAGGTTACAATGCAGTCAATCATTTTTCATTTCATCATTTAACATGTCATTTTTCCAGTTTGCCACTTGCAGCTGGCATTTTTGCAATACATTTTATTTTTCAGACATCTTTTAGTGAATCACCAGATGGAGCAGCTGTGACAGCTATCTATTAATTATATCTCTGTATTAAAGTCTAATGAAAATATGACTTTCAAGGGAAAGTCTCCAGTAGTGCCAAAGTAGTGGTACCAAAACTACCACTATTTGGTAGTTGAATTGGTGGTTGATTAAATATTTGTATAGACATTCACATAGTTGTATTAACTTCAAATACTGTTTATGAAAAATTTGCCTTTGGGATTAGAATGAAGAAAAGCAATGGAGTTTTTATGTCTCAGTAGTAATTAGTATTGCCTTGATGCACATTTGCACTGTGTCAATCACAGGCAATCCAAAACCACCTATGTGTGTGCTATGCCCTTTCCCCTGATTTAGTCTAAGCTAGACAGAACCTCTGTATTTGAAATACAGGAAAGTAGACAGGGTGCCTTATTCTATCTACTCCGATTTATAAAAAGTGAAGTGAAAATAACTGATGAGAGTCTAGAGATCTTTTAAGATAGTAAAAAGTGAGTGATGTGCACACGTGGAATCAGCTATTTGGCTTCACCTGGAACCAGAAACTGAAATCAGAATGCAATACATAAATGCATTCATAATTTTGTATCCCTACAAGCTCTCCGTAGTCTAGACTCCCCTTTCCCCAGTTAAAGCAGACTTGTGTAAAGTCAAATATGACCAACTTGGGGATGTACTCTAAACCCAAAGACCAGACGCTCCCTATGGGCTGAGGCTGGAAAGACCCCACAAACTGCAGCTGTTAGAGGGGGGCAGAAATAAGGGAAGTTTAATTATGCAGACATCTACACAAGGGATGCCTGGGTGCTGGAGGGATTCCCAGGAAGATATGTAAAAACCCAATTCAGTAGGTTTCTATTACAATCTCATTCAAGAGTTGGCAGACTGAAGCTTATGCTAGGGAGGAAGACCTGTTTCGTTGATTACTAGAACTTTCTCATCATCTGTTTTGTATGACTCTGACCTTTTCCTAAATGAAATGGAAACTTTTCAGTTTTCTCATTGAAAATAGACGTAAGTGCTGTCAGCAGGAACCACAGACACACCATTTCTGTCAAATTTGTGCTTTTCCTGTCAGTTTTTTTTTTTCTTTTTGTTACTGGTATGCCATAATGCTGACAGCTTTTATTCTTTGAACAAAGCCTAGCAAGGAAGTTTCTGTTGAAATGTGATTATTCCTTTCACTGACACAGATGGGGACTGTTCACAGTTACTTCTGATTCTGTAACTGTGCTCCTGAAACTGTCACCCTTCACCTTGTTGAGTTTTTTCAAATACCAAATATTTTCTAGGGGCTGGCAGAATTCCAGAGAAAAAGCTGCTGTGCTCCTGCTGAAATCATCATCAGAAGTCCCGTGTATTTCAGCTGCAGTGCATTCAGGAGCAGATTTTTGCTTACCACAAATACAGAATATTCCTCCACCTTGCATTCATTTTTATTCCCCATAAGCCACAAAAATGAGCTTCACTATGGCTACATTTAGAGCCTGTTTATCTTTAAATGCTAGGCTTTTTCTACTCCTCCTAGTGAGAAAAGGTGGAATTAGTATAATAGATTTATCACCACGAGATTTAATACACCACAAGAAATAATATGTCTATTAGTTCTCCTCTTGGAAGGTTTCAGTATGCCCCAAATGGGCTAAACCACTTGAGATTCATCTCATTCATTATATGGCACCCACTGCCATCAAGAGAGAGAGAGCAGCTGTGAACTTCACTCTTCTCCCTCACCTGACTGGATGTTCATGAGTCCACCTCCCTGCTCTCTTCTGTGAACTTGAATTTGTCATGGATTGATTGGTTGCATTTACATGGGAAATAGCATCCATGGAGTTTCTTGCACTCTAAATGGATCCTGCCTGCTTTCTATATGTGGACTGCAGAGAAAATCCCATCAGTAATCTGACACGTTTCTCTCCCTGTTGTTTACCTCTGTAAAGGTCAAGAAATCCTGATGGTAATATATCTGAAATGATGGGTAATTAATATATCTAAATTAAGATATATTTCCTCTTACACTTGACACATAATTTCACCCTCCTATTAAGGAAAAGGGGATGGAAGAAAAGGAGATGGAGAGGTGGCTAAACAAACATAGAAGGGCCTGGCCAAAGGAAGGAAGTGAATCCAGATAAGCAGAGCACAGAAGTGGGACCTGAGATCAATTTGTTCCAAATTACCTCTTGACCAGCTTTATACTACACAGTCACCCAACACATAGAATGGCTCTACATTTTTTCCTTTAGCTTTTGACAGTCTAGGAAACAAACCTCATTGAAATTATCTTATTGCAGATAGGAACATGGGCATTAGGAGACTATGATTTGTATCTCATTCACCCCTAATATGTAGCCACTAATCCATATCAAAATTATAATTAATAATAATCAAGACAATCGTGATAATAATTACATGCGGCAAATACAGTTTTCTGCTACTAGATTTAGGAAAAAACTATGCTCATTCCTAGTGTATTCATGGTCTTTTCATTTGATTTTGTAGAACGTTTAAGTAATCCCTAGGCTTTTTAAAATGTTTCTGATATTTAGAATCATAACTTCTTATACTCTTCTAGATTACACCTTCATCAAGGAAGCCTTGATGAGTATAAGGTACCCCTTCACAATTTCCTGTGTATTCTTTACTTAGGTGAAACAAAATGCACTCTGCAATAAGGGACAATAGAAATTAATTACAAAGTGTTTATAAATGCTTGTACTGTCAGTGCTTTTCAAATAAGGAAAGTATCATTATTCTTAAAAGTAGTTCTCTGTTGTTTACTACATTTTCTGCTTTTCCTGTCTAAAGAATTAATTCACTCCTCTGTACAGCTGCTGTTGAACTATGGATAGCATTTCCAGCTTCAGCTTTGTTAACATTAAAATACATGTTACGTAGTCTGTCTGGAGGTGATAGATGTCCTTTTCCTCTGCAGCCTCAGAACCCCAAATCTAATCAAGTCGCTAGAGTCCTAGGGGAAAGGCCAGAATCCAGTAGTGCTAAGGAAGATGATGGACAGGAGCTGTGTAAAGGACAGTTTATTAGTGAAAAAGCCCTCGTCTTCTTTGTTAATACTTGCTGGAACAAAACTTATAGCAAAAATATTGAAGAATCTTACTCAAGTTCAAAATATTAAAGTAGACTTTTCACTGTGATTCTTCTAGTGTTCATTTTAGATTTTAAAATATGGAATCTGCAGAGCTTACAAGGTAGAAGAAATCACCTTACCTTTATAACCTTTCTGTAGATCACTTCAAGAATGTATTGATTCAGACTCTTGAAGGACTAGGTGGCTAAACTATGAATGCTCATGATTTTTTAGCAGCTTGACAAACTAATCATATTTTTTCTTCTACAGAATTGGTTTGAAGTAGAAATAAACTTACCTATCTAATGACAAGAAACTACTAAGAATTCAAGAACTGGTTTGATAGGAGTTTTTTAATCCATTGAGGGTTTTTGTTGGTTTTTTTCTTTATCAATTCAGCAATACAAAGACCTTTATTATAGTAAAAGAAAAAATTCTCAAAAAATAATACATTAATAGATACGGAACATTTATGTTTATGTATACCAAACAAAAGATAAACCTATTTGTCCATTCATGCAGGAAAAGCTTTCTTTTGGGTAAAAAAAAGGGGAAAAAAAAAAAAAAAATCTGTGTTCTTTTCAAGATATTGTAAAAGTTAAAAAAATAGTTACTTTCAGTTTAGAAAACCAAGGTAATACACTGATCAGCTTATTTTTTGTTCCTGATTGTACTGTTAAAAATGCTGATTTTATATAAAATGTCTAATAGTTTGCCTTTTGCTGTGGGATGGAAAATTAATGGTTCTAACATTTTTATGTTTAATTAGAAAAGGCATATTACATTAATTTCCTTAGTGAGCTAGTTTAATTCTGTGTGAAAATTCAGTTTTTCAAATACTGTTATAGTTCTGCTGTTTTGAGCTGTACAGAGAAAGCAGACAGACAGTAGTTCTTGCTGTTTGGATTTTCTCTCTGGGGCAGAGCACCTTGGAGTGTTTGTGAACATTGAGTAAGAAGATATTGATGATGCCAGGTGTTTAAATCACATTGTGCATTCTGCTCTAAGCACCGTACACACAGTATTAGATCCTGAAGCCCTGAACTGTATGTTTTCTCAAATTCTGCTTTGTGGACCTAGCTCTCCATGCCTAGGCGTATGGAATGTTTCATAACCAATGCTTCTAGGTTAGTTACACATCACAACAAAACAATTCCTTTGCCATTATAAACAGCTGTGTTTCAGGCACACTTCAAAACCAGAAACTTTTCCTTCTGAACTTTTGCTTTGGATAGGCCTGGATAAATAGATTCTAAAGCACACACAGTAGACTTCTTAGAGAAGAATTCGGTGTATTTAAGAAAAATGTGTATTTGTTAAAAACACTGGAGGTAGCGTCTTCCCTGAGAAATAAATAGCTAGAAATGGGAAACAAATGCTATCTGGTCTCTCACTGTGATTGTTAAGGTGGTATGCCATGTTGTCAATAATAGAGAAAAAAGATTCAAGTAAATGCATTATAAGCAACTTACAGTTTTACTATGTTAAACTTGTCCTACAATCTTTATTAATACACTCCACAAAGGATAATGGTAATATGTTGTCTGAACTTGTCATTTAGGAAACTAGAACCACAGTTAAGAGAGACAATAAAAATTATAATTTGCACTGAGCCATAGATGCCAAAGTTCATGAATAACTAGGTAATCCAGTGACTAGATACAGCAAGAGAAGTCAGCTTTTCTCACAGAAGTCTTAAATCTGAGTGGATATCTATGGGTATCATAGAAGCAGCATCTACCTCTCACCTTTGAGGAAATATTACTGATTTACTATTCCAAACAGTGAAAATTCAACCAATAAAAATGCTCTGTGAAATTTTTGGCTAAATTTGAGTTAAAAATGGGGTAAATAAAAATAATTATATTACAAAAAGCATGCACATTGATTAGAGGTTGTTTAAAGTTATTCAGCTGTACAACCTTAGTAATCTGTAACATGGTGGTCTGGGGTATCTAGGTTTTGCCATATAAAAAAGGTCAGTGGGGGATTTCTAATCTCAGTGCAGAGGATGGTCCTGATGATTTGTCAGAGGGCACATATTTTTCCAGGCACTCCTGACCCAGTGATGCTTTCTGCTGAGATTATCAAAGAGGTGTGATACTCACCTTAAGAGTCCCTGAGCATTTATGGCACAGGTAAAGGCACACCAGAGTACTCAAATCCCATCTATTTCAGCTCACAGGCTGAAGTGGTAAGTGTAAAAGAGCTCCATCTCTTACAACATTTTCAGTGCTCCAGTTCCTCATTGAAAACTGGGATTTATTCAGGACTGACTGCAAAGAGAGTGGAATAACTGACTGAGGGACATCACTAGTTCCTTGTCTATGTTGGGTTCTCATTCTTCCAGACTCCAAAAAGTGAATTTGAAACGCTTGAGGAAAGCAGTGCACTGCTGTAAGGATCCACTTTTGCCTTTCTGGAATTCTTTCCATCCTCTGCTACATGTCTTTCTCACCCCAGACTGAAATATTGATGGCTCAACTATATGGCAATGAGAAAGCTGCTTGTGTGTCAGGGAACAACCAAATTCACCCAGTCAACTAGATAAGGTTTATGGTAATGTTGTTCAGTGTTTTAACAGTCTCTGCAACTTAGCCACAGCAGGAGACTCTGTCAATGCACAGTAAACAAGAGCTGATTGATTTTGTAATCTCATGAGGGAGGCCTGCCTGCACATTTGACTAAAGCTCTCATTTCTTTTGCTCTAGTAAATCTTACAAGCTAGAGAACAAACAGCACTCTAGTACTTCATATGTTTAAAAAAAGAAAATCCATTTCCATCTTCCAGAAGACACAATTGTAGGTGCAGAAGGTCAGCAGCACAAGTTCTCAGGCACTCTGTAGCACCATGCTCTTGAAAAAGAGCTTTTTTTCTTTTTTTGAAACAGCTGAGACAATTTTAGCATCAGTGTGGTATGAGCTGCATCTTCCTCACTGCATGCATGTTCCTTTTGTACAATTCTATTTATATGAACAATAAGAAATACTTTTTGTAAAACCAAATTAAAAAAGGAGGAAAATATCTGTAGGTGTTAGAGTGTAATGTAAAATTTATGCATTTACAAGAAAGCCAAGTTTTCCATAAATTATTCTTTGTGTTTTCAGAGCATTCTCACGTTGCTTTCTTCCCTTCTTTTTGCAATTTTTTTTGGACACACTAATTTTGAGAGGTATCACTGAAGTTATTTAAAAGACAACTGGATATGGTGCTTAGGGACATGGTTTAGTGGTGAACTTGGCCGTGCCGGGCTAATGATTGGGCTTGATGATTTACAGGTCTTTTCCAGTGTAATCCTATGATTCTATGGTCCTGTATGCCTCTTGAGGGTGATAAAACTGTCTCTTATGGCATGCGCCCAGGGCTTGGAAAGGGAGATATGTTCCACTCCTATTTCACCACTGTGCACCTTTTTGGTGCCTTGTAATTACCAGATGTTTGGGTTCTTTTTGCAGTGCTGTATTATCTCATAATGTAGGAATTTATTTTTTCCATTATTTACTGTGACTTTAAAGAAAATGAGAAGTCTTCTGCAAAACTACTAAGAACAGCTATTCAATAATTCTAATTCTAGGAAAAAAAGTTTCTGTTTCATTTTTTCATCGAGGGTAGACCTCATTTATTTCCAAGGAGCTGAGAGCTGTCCCAGGAGTGGATGGGAGCTCCCAGCATGGTCCTGAGTCCACAGGCACATAGACAGCTGGATGGCTGCTGCTACCCCACACACTCCTTGGGGAACTGTGCTGTGGGGGCTAAGCCAGTTTCCATAAGCCAGTTTTCTTTACATTCAAGGGACTCTACCCCTTGGCGAAATTAAAAATTGCCCCTAAGCCTTGTTACTTTCTCCAGGCTGCGTCCTGGTCCCTGTGCTGTCTTTTTGCAGGGAAGTTCCGATGCAGATTCTGCACACCACCAATCCCAATATTAGTTTCAGTTCCTTGAAGGATTCAGGCAGAAGATATGTCTCTGAAAGCTCTTACTAAACTTACACAGCTCTTAAATTTACAACTGTGTCAAGATTAATGCACTAAAAGAGTAAAGGTTTTTGTTCAACATTAAATAGATGGGAAACACCAAATCTTAGGCTGCATTGCCCACTTTAATCCCATCCTTTTTGTGTGAATTGAGATACGTGTTAATTGCATGGTTTTATTAAAGAGAATTCCTGGTCTCATTTAGTATGGCAGACACCCAGCTCATAAGTTTTGTGTTAAATGGTTAAAGATTTACAAAATCTTTAAGTAACTAAAGACTGTTTTAAAATAGGATGTGTCTGCCATCTTAACCATCAGTAACTGTGCTTTGTGCTATCATCTGCCTACTTCTCTACCCATAGACATTCTTCAAATTTAAGTTCTGCCAACTTGATCTGGTTACTGAAGTTGAGATTTAACATGTTAAATGACACTAAAAAACAAGTATTTACATCCTCGTGTGTCTATTTTAACATGTCCGAGTTATTCAAAAGACGACTAAATTTCTAAAAGCATTCCTCTGAAGTGGGAACAAGTTTCACTCATTCTATAAATAAGGAATAATTTTCATTGTGAAGAGCAACAACTAAATATTGCAAGGTATTTTGAAAGAAAGATTGCAGACTCATTGAGTTAATTGACAACTGAGTTATGGTCAAAGTAAAGTAGTTTTTCTTTAGCATTTAACAAGATTTCCACAGCTGCAATTGTGTTGAAAGATAATATTAAATTCTTTAAACTTCTAGTCAGCCTGTCAGAGATTCAAAGCACTAACTAAAATGGTACTGTGTGTCCCATCTCTTTCTTGTGCCACTGGGAGGCACGATGTTTTTCAGTTTCTCATAAAACTGAGGTACCTTTACTAGTATTTCGTCTTCATATGCCAGTTGCTTCCATTTTCAGTCTTGCATAGAAAAAAATGGTAATATAAGGAAGCAAATGAAATATGCTAGGTGAGGATGTACTTTGCAAGTGGGTAAAATAAAAACTTAATATGTAAATAAATAATTACAAAAAGTAATTTTGGTTGGGTTTGTTTGGGGCTTTTTAATTCCTTTTGAAGTCAATGTCAGTTTCAAAACTGTAAGGGAAGAAAAATCATCAGGCAGTGCTAGGTCTGTAATCTTCAGGTTTTACTCCTCCAGGCTGTCATTACTCATTGATAGTCTGACTGATGTGAGCTGGACAACTTTCATGTTATGCTGAAGTACTGATTTTGACAAGGCAAAATTAGTAACATTTGCAGAGTACTTAGCAAATCTCTGTTATATTGGCAGGCAACACTTATTTCTTCAGCCTGGAGCCCTAGAATTGAGGATGCAGGATCCCAAGAGAGGATAATTCTCTTCAGAGAAAAGTCCATGTCAGCTTTCCCTTTAGAGAGGTGGATGAATTTTAATTGAGTGCATCTGGGATTTCCCCCATCTCCCAAGTTTCCCTGCTGCCTTCCAGCTCTAGCAGGGTCAGGTCTCCCCAGCTGCTGAGTTGCATTTGATCCTTCGAGAAAGTCTCAGCTGAGATTTCATAAATACAGCTTGAGAAAGTGTGCCTCCATCTCCATATTTACAGCTTTCACAAAGCCACATCAGAAAGCACTGATGTAAAACACACCAGATACTGAAATGGAGAAAAGGAGCAAGTTATGCAACACTTTATCTATTGAGAGGTTAGATAGCCCAAAAAGTATGAAACTTGCAAAATTACAGAGAAACTTATTTGATCGACTTTTTTGTGGTGCTATACATATGTAGAAAGGGTTACAAAAAGGTTTATGAGAATCAGATCCCTTGGATATCCCTATCCCACACTATCCCAATCCCTGGGTAACCTTTATCCCATGGATTCCAAGCTTATCAATTAGATTTTTCCTAGTATTAGTGAACCAAACATAACTGGAAGCTATTTCTCTGTCATATATTTTGTATTTCAGATTTGGAAATGTGTATTGATTAGCTATGGTCCATAGTCCTTCCCATGGAGCTGTTAGATTTTAGGGAAGGTGACACTAATGCTCTAAAAATTGTAGATTTGCCTTAGTTGATAACAGAAGCAAATAACTGGTTTTCCTTGAAAATAATTCTAGTGAGTGTATGGTGCTGGTTAGCCCTGAAAAGGAAAAATTCTCCCAAAGCTTGTGATCCTTTATAGCAGTAAAATTTTATCTCATCTCTTTGCCCTTCAGACAGCCTCACATCACTCCTCTAATACATTAGTAACCTTCCCCACCCAGAATCTGAGTGAAACATCAATAATTATCTGCCATCTAGAAACCCAGTACCCTGCAGGAGGCTCATGTCACCTCTGAGAGTGTGTCTGAGTGAGGAAGGGAAGCAGAATCATGTCTGACTGTTTGCCAAGAATGCAGAGGAAAGTGATACTGCCAGCGAGAGCAGAGTTCTCAGTGGAGTGAGGCTGGAGGGCATGGAGTGGCTGGAGAGTTTGGGTACCTTGCAATGAAGTCAAGGTCAAGCTGAAGGCAAGATCAGAATTTTTTGCCATGTTGGGTTTGTATTATTCTTTCAGTTCCTATTTTTTAAGATAAATACATCAGTAGATGGGAAATGCCAAGCCACAGAACAGAGTTGGCTGCTACCTTAAAATATGTACTTTAAAATATATCATCCAAATTTGCTGTCTCTGATCTGATGTCTTCCTTAATGATGAGCTGAAAAGACATTTGGGAAAAATCACCATGCTTGAAAGTTAAGGATATCATCAAAAGAGTGCAAGTGAGAAAGAAGATGATGTGAGAAATGCATTTTGACATGGACAGGATTGAAGTTCAACCTATATAAGGCTGCAAAATGCTGAAATTTCGTTATGGACATCTAATTAATATTTGTTGTTCTTGATGTTCATAATGTCTATCTTGGCACTGGCTTCACATGATATTTCTCTGTCTAGCTTCATCAGATCTCTGCCTCTGATCAGATCTCTATTGAGACAGACTTTGATAGAAACCTGCTTAAGTTATTCCACATGAAAGTCTGTGTTTCGGTAATATACATTTTTAATTGGTCAGAGCTGTTGTTTATGCTGGACCAGACAGTTCCTTTACAATCTCCTGTTTATCATTTAAAAGACTATCAGGAAGTAATTACTAGGTTTGTTTCACTTTGTCAGACTGCCTGCAATATATTTCCATTAAAGATTCAAATATATTTTAAGTGTTGAATTTTGTGTACTGTCTGCTTTTCAATTGGTAAAAGTGCATACTAATATTACATCCAGAAGAGGAGTATCTGTTTGCTAAAGGTAGCTTAATTCTTAGATGATTCTTTAGTTCTTTTCTTTTTACACATGGACATAACTCAAATACTTAAGCATTGTGTTATGTCATTAATTCTATGTCGAGTCTGTAACTAACATGATGTTTGAATCTATAATTTAAATGAGGCTTTGCACTCAATCTAAATGAACACAGGAGACAGGTACTGCAATAGCTTACAATAATTGACCTGGCAGAGCCATTTTGAAATAATTTGAGAGTAATATACTTGATCCTGCAACCTTTCCTCCCACAGACTGTCTGATTTCAATCTTACAGTTCCAACAGAGGCTATTAGCACGGCATCGTCTCTGATTCAGGGGGATGTGAAAAATGAATGCATTATATATGGAAAGTAACATTTTGATCTCTTGGCCACAGAAGGATGTTGGAACTGAGTGGGATCAAAACACATTGCTTGAATTTTGTAGCTGAGATTATGGTGGTGATCAACACAGGCACATAGAGGGGATGGGTGCCATGTTGCAAGCTGGAAAATTTAAATGTCTTGCCATTGAGTTAGTCTATCAGAATAGAAATATTTCTGGAAAGGGGGAAATTCCTCTCTGACTTATGAGTATAGTCCTTTCCTCTCTTTTACTCATTTGGGAGGTGCTTCAGGTAAGACCCCTGTCCTCAGAGAAGCCAAGATTATGACTTGTTGCATTTTCTGTCCTTTTCTGCAAGAATTTTAGGAATAGCGGGAGAAGCAGAGCTGTGATCAGAGATTTGGACAACCATGGAGTAGATTTGATGGAGGACTTAAAGAACACAATATATTTGGTGACAGAACAAACTGCTTGGGCAGGAAAAAGGGAAGATGTGTGTTATTACACTCTTGCCACACCAGTGAGAGCTGTGCTATCCTGACTCCTCCTGCTGTTCTCAGCTGTGATAAGGGGACATGGGACGTTCCTGCGTGTGTGCACAGGCCCTTGCTAAGATTAGATGTGAGAAACAGGACGTAAACTTCTATAACAAATTGCATGGCATGGACAAAACCAGCAGAGCTTATGAATGAATGGGTGAGATTTACCTCGCTGCTGCTGAAATTGCAGTGTAAAACCACACTGCCAGCCTTTCCCCACAGGCACACCCTGCCTACATCTGGCCTTCCTTGTCTGCAGTGTGCATTGCACGTGGCTGGGTACACCCATGACTTCCTTCATGACTTGAAGAGCTCCCTAGAAAAAGATCAGTTAGGGTAGTCCACCCTAATGCCTTGGGATTCTTCATACAGGGCTAAATGAGTTGGAAAGGCATAACAATATCCCTTCTAATAATTGCTTGGACCTTTTGTGATCAAGGCCACCAAGAGTTCCCAGGAAGGGCAGCAGTTGGAAGCTCTATGGAACTAAAAATATGTAGCGTGAGGCTTGCTGAGGCAGTCTGTGGCTCAGGCAGGGAAAAACAAGCTGGGCATGAGAAGCAGCATTGCCATTGAAGGTTCAGACTCTGTAGGCTGTCAGAAGGGGTGTCAGGCCAGTCCCCACAGACCCCACACCTGTGTGGCTGGTGGGGCTTCTTTGAGGTTTGGTAAGGAAAATAAGACTCACTGCCTGTGGGTGCCAAAGCCTTTCTTACTTAGACTTAGTGACATCATGATTTTGCTCTTTGCCAACAAAATAATCTAAACTGACTCTAGAAGAATAACTGGAAAGGTGAGAGGAGTGGGCAGAGAGGCTTTGGACCTCTCAGTCTCTGATTAAGCGATGTTTCCTTAACACTGGAGTGGGAGGAATAAGCCCCCACAGATAATATCTGAGGCTTCAAGCTGTCTTCCTTTCTCTTGTCAGAGGCAAAAAAATGCCTGCTCCTGCAGGAAAGTCATCAGTGTCTCAGGCCTGTGGGGCACGGCAGGGCAGGTACTACTCTGAGGACTCTTGTGCTTTTAAGTGGCTCCAATTATTTTTGAACGACTAAGTAGAGTGCTCATTAAGCATTTCTCTTAAGTGAAAATGAAGACCTACAAGGTCATGTTAATTAAGAAGCACAGTAAGTCAGTGTAAAGAGGTTCAGTTAGTACAAACAGTGGGCTCAATCCTGCATTACACCATGCTCACAATTGGTCTGGGTTTTTGTTCATCCTTGTAATATTAAGAATTTGTAGGACAGGATCATTGCACAAATAAAAATTGCTTCGGATCAGTCCAATCTGACAGCAGCCACAGGCTCATTATGCCACTGTGAGCAGTATCTGCTTTTAAATCATACTGACCAGAGCACTCTGGCTTACTGTGACCAGGAGCAATGCCAATTTACCCTGTTGAGAAGAAAAGTTGACATATTCCATGATTTTTACTAGCTTTCCAGTTTGTCATTTGGACTGGTATGGTGCAAGTTCATACTCAGTGATGAAATTTTACAGTTGAATCATCATATTTCACAGACAAGTCCCATTAGCTGCAGGAGGCTCTGGCTGTCAGACACCCTCCGACTCCAGTTAGCACAGCACAGCCTGGGTTGGCCATGGAGTTCTCTTCTGTGAACTACTTTAGATGTGCTGTCTCACATGTTCTTGAAACACATTTACTGCCCCTCACTTCCCATTGCCCCAGGGCTTCTCTCACTGTCTCAGCACAGCTGCACCATATTCACATGGGAAACCCATCCAGCTGCAGGATCTGGGATACACAACATCCCTGCACAGGGAAAGGCTGTGGAGATGCGCTGCAGCCAAGAGTTCATAGTCACACACATGTGGTGAGTCCTCCTGGGCAATGTCTTTTTGACCAGCTGCAACTGTATCCCTTTCCCTTTACACAACATCCCCCTCCATGACCAATACTTGTGTATCCATATGCTCCCTTATCTAACACCAGAAGCCTGGGAAATTCACAGGATCTGGCACTTGACATCCCAGATGTTTGGACTTCGGGAAGGTGAAGCATGCATGCTCCTACCAGGATTACAAACACTTAACATCAATAGTCCTCTCAGAGAGTATATGGGATTGTTATAGCTGAGACACCTCTATGAAAATGGAGGAAAATCCTCTGAAATATGTATTTGGCCCCAAAAACTGCAGAAACTTAGCTTTTAAATTTAGGTCTTACTTTTGTAAAGGACTTAAAAGGCTCACTTTGTAAATGCCTGCACACAACCATACACCCTACTGTAAAGTACCAGAGCTTGGAGTGTTCTTGCTCAGACTGTGTTTAGAAAACACCAGTTTTCTTCTGCATATTAATAAAACTTTGTAATAGCGGAGAGTTTATACTGTTTTTAACACATTTATATCCCAAAGTCTTTACATTTTCCCTCCAAACAAAGAGTTATTAATTAAAATCCACACATAAAATGAATTCTTAAAAAAATATATAAAAAAAAAAAGCAGAAATTAAAAAGAAGTCCATAGTTTGAGTTAGCAATTTACCTCATGAAATATTAAGATGTTAATGTGGAATTTTGTGCCCCATGTTACAGTACTGTACCCCTTACCAGTGCTTCTAAGTCACACATGTGGATGACTATTTGCTTCTTTGTGTTCAGTATTCAAGGGTGTATCTGCTCGTGTGAGCTGTGACAGCTCTGTTGAAGCCAGCAGGGCTCGGACAACATACACCAGCTAAGATCTGCCCCTTAGTATTCACCCCCATCTGCTGTGTGACTCGGTCATACCAGAGCTGCTGAGCACCTGCCTGCCTGATGTTTTTTTAATGAGTTGAACTCTTCATGTTGGGTTTGTGTCTCTGCCAGGTTCCAGTTTAATCATATATAATTTTTAGTGTGAAGTTTCACCTTGGGCTTTGAACTTGCAGGCACGGAACAAAAAGTCCTGTTTCTAGAGGAGGTTGCATAAGTGGTAATAATACTAAAAGCTAGAATACAAGGCAAGTATTTTAATTCATAGGTTATGACATTCAGCTTTTATGAACAGGAAGAGGAATTATCCTCAGCAGACAGGAAATAATGAGGTTGACCCATATTCCGTAACAGTGTATGAAAATTAACTAAAGATTTGTGTAGCTAAGATAATGAGCACTTGTATTTCAGTTTATAGCCTGGCCTAATTGCGTAAAAGTTTGTGGGAGAAGATATGTGTGTATACTAACAGATCAGGGGCTGTCTCTGGAGTTTCTACCCAACTCCTGAAAAGCATTTCAGTATGTAATAAATCAAACACGAATGGCTTGCTTGCAGAATGTTTGACTAAAAGTATCCTAAGCTGCATGAGACCTGCTTTCCCAAGAATAGGATGTTCTTTTTTAACTTTCAGATTAGACTCAATATGTGACGTGTGCTTTGCAGTAGACTGAAATGCATTTATTTAAGTAATAAAATGTATTTATTTATCAGGCAGTAAAACTGTCACTAAGGGAAAAAAATTAGCAGTGACATCCTGGAACCATGAACATCAGCTTGTAGTGAGCTGTTTCAAAAACCTAAATACCAAGTTATATTGGGATTTCCTAAATTCTTAATTTGTCCTTAGGATAAATTATTTTCATTTTTAAAATTCTGGGTTTGGAAAAGCATTGTAAAAGAAAAAATAAACAGACACACTTCTCTTCTTAATGCAAGTGGTTTGTGAATTTTTAGTTGTCATAACAATAAAGTGGCTTTGGAAGCATTTGATAGGTACCAATAATATTATTTTTGTAGTTTTGTTCTACCATTTATCTGGGAATCTGAGTGTTTTATGTATTCTTCCAGTGATCAACAAAATAGAATAGATCTTCAGTGTGCTCTAATATTGAAAGGAAAAGTTCCCCTAATAGTACATTAGAACATTTTAGTGAAATAAAATGTCAGTAAAGAAACATTTTAGAACAGGAAGTAAAAAGAATATTGCTGATATACTGAAATGGTAGGAGAAATTTGGGGTAACAGTGAACTATCCCTTTACCAAGGTAGGAGCTTCACTGAATAACCCACACTCACATTGTCATAAAAATACAAGTAGCTAAGCTCCACTGGTTGAAATATTATATATAAATTTTGTTTGAATAAAAAGATTTTGGAATTTATTTCTGTCACTCACAAAGGACAGCCATCAGGGAGCAACTTCAATGTGATTATTTAAAAACTGAATATGCAACAAATACTCAGATATAGAACCCTTTAAACTGCATGTCCTGGTTTGTCTGTAATTTATTCTAAAAATGAAAGGATGTTTTCCATTGCACTGTTGCTGTCAGAGACAATTATGTGAGACAATTTGACAACAACATATTGAAGAAACTCAGGCCCACAATTCTATCTTTAATTTTATTTGCAGGGATCTGTCCTGCATCTCTTCATGCTGCCTTTATGTGTTTCACATTTTGCTGTGACCAGTAGAGTGTTACTCTTGAATATTCTCTTTGCAGCCTGGAAGGGAGAGTCCATCACAAAAGACTGATACAGACAATCCACAACATGCTGCCAAATCACAGAGTTAACAAAACACACACAGTTTTCTTAGTAGCTATTTCTGGCAATAGAAATCACAGCATTTTTACAGAATTCTTGGGGGGGGGGGGGGGTTAGGTTAGTGGTCTGGCTTTGCAGAGTGTTATGCTATGAGCACAGACATTCCTGTTGCTGATCAACACTAACAATGTCAGATGCTTCAGAGAAAAGCACAGGAAACCCAGGAGTGGCAATTAAAGTTTAATTTAAATTAGAGGAAGTTTCCTCTTAACCTTCATTAGCTTGTGATATGACCTCAATCTGAAGGACATTTTTCCTTCAGTTATTATCACAAATACTCATTTTACTTAAAAATTGCCAAACCTGTTTTAAGTCCTGTTAAGTCTCTTGAAGCTGATACTCTGTGGTGCTGGGTTTTCCAGGTGTTATAGAAAGAATTTATTTCTGTTATTTAAATTCACTGCCTTTGGGTTACCTATTTAAATGAGTAGAAAGAAGATAACCATGATCAATTTATTTTCTGTAAATCCATTTGTAAAACAACCCCTAGTTAAAACAATTCTTATCTTCTCAGCTTCCCTTTATGTTGAATTAATTTGCCTCTACCTTTTTATTTAATACTAATTAAATTTCCTAGCATGAGAATCAATGGCCGTGTCTGCATTTGGCCTTCATTACTGCCCTGGACCACAGGCAGTCTTTCAAGCTATTTCTACACCCATTGCATTGTGTAGGCAGAAGTATTTGCCCATTTAATCTCCTTCAGCACACAGAAGCTGGAAGAGGCAGCTTCTACCTGCCAGCTGGGTTTTGCAGTGGTTCTGTCCCTCATTGATGGGCTTGGGTGTTTCAGAGACAGGAGCACAAGAGTAGTTAGTGCAGCTTCTCAGAACATTTCTAGAAATACTTCCAATGCTCAGAGGAGGAGATAGAAGGCAATGGTGCTGATGGGAGAAAGGTTGGAAGTGGGCATCTGCAGCAGTGATGTTTCTTCCAGGATACTGCACCGGCCATAACAGATGAGCAGCAGCATGATGGGCTGCACAGCCACTGACTGGAAGTGAGTGGTTCCCAGGAGAACTTATTCCCAGATGAAATGTGATAGTGGATGACGTGGTGCTGGGCTCCCAGTTTCATGTATACACAGAAGAGAGGCAGGAGGAAGACTTTACTGTGTGCATCCTTGTAACAGGTGATGGTGTGCAGTGTAGTTACCCAGATTGGCTTGTATTCCAGTGGCATGGCTGGAGGCTACTGAACAGCTGGAGATTTCCTGAACCTGTTCTTAAGTTTTGTTCATAAGGGTTACAACATCAACAATACTCAAAAGCATAAGATGGATCTAAAGTTCCCACTTAGAGCAGTAACACCTGAGCTGCCTCAGAGCAGTCATTTAGGGCATTTCTGAAGGCAAAAAAGATGGGTGGCTGGTGAATTCAGTCTCAGACTTGCCTCAAGCATGCTCTTACATGACATTGTAAATACATGTGGGCTTCAGAATATTACATTTTGTGTAAGACAGATATCCTAATAATTTTTGCTACAGTAAAATCCTATGAAGCTTTCACTGACATTCTGATCAACTTCCAAACCAAGTAAATATGCCAATGACCATGAGTTCTGATGCGCTGGGGGTAGCTCTTTTCCACGTGCCTAAGTAAGATGGCAAGAAAAACATTTTGTTGTCCAAAGTATTTGGTGTAGGATTTTCTCCATAGTAATTTTCCTAACCTTGCAAAAATATAAACCAAAACTATTGCTATGAAGTTCTAAAATCAAATTAACCACAAATACTACTGCTGCAGCTCCAGAGAAACTATCTCGTTAATGCTTTGGAAACTGCTGTAACAACTGTGTACTTTTACACCTGTTCAGCTGAGAAGTAAATATCCAATATCAAGATGACAATTTTATTAGCTAACTGTACTGTGAAATCACTATTTCAGCCTATACATTTCTTCAGTATCAGAAAAGAAGCTGGAACAGTATTAAGCATTAAATTAATTAATGTCTAGAGCTGCTTATATACTAAATTGCTAACTATATTGTTGGCTGCTTGAGTCTATGTAACTGCTAAGCATATTGGTGAATGAGATTAATTAACAGTATTCAGAGGTCACATCACCTTTTGTGGATCTCAGGTAGTAGAAGCAGTAAAACATTATTTAGCTGTTGAGTTTATTATCAGGTGAAATCTCTGGAGTTATAATCCACTATATGCTTTTAAATGTTACTTACCTGTTTCAACTACTCTGTAGTAGTGTGGTGGTTGAAATCTGTTTAAAACTCAATTGTAATTTTTAATATACAAGTGATAGACAAGTGATTAACTTGTTCACTTTCCTTTTCTGTCACTGTGCATAGAAATATACAACTGATTTGCTTTTGTGACTGTATTCTGGTCCCTTCAGAGACCCTTCAGGTCATCTAGGTACCTTGAAAACTTGTGTCCTTACTTGGAATAACATTATTTCCATGATGCTGTACATATATTAATTCATTTACAGTAGTATCTTTATGCCACTAATCAAAACCAGAAACTAAAACGTTAATCTCACTCTGCATTCTATCTCAGCTTTGAGGAAAACTAGGATTTTTATAAATAGGTTGGCTTTTTTTCTGAGCATAGCAGTGTGAAATGTGCGTTGAAATGAATCTCAGATAAGAAGAAATTGCCACGTGATAATTGTCTTCCTTACTATACACGTGGAGACAGAACAAAACTTTGGTCTAGACAATATATTTCAACACATGAACACATAATGCATGTGCATATTGCAGGTTTTGTAAAGTTTAGTGATTTTTATGAGTCTACAAAAGGCCCTACTTCACATAAAAACATTCTCTTTGTAGGTTTAAGTTCTTTTCCAAAGCAGAAACTTAAACTGAAAGCATTGCAGAGTCAAGATCTATTGATTTTATTTTTTTTTATCATTGTCCCAAACATGTTTTTCTGACCATTTCTAGGAAATAGCTGGAGCACTTTCATGTCAGTTTTCTATCAGAAGTTCAAAGCAAGCAGAGGGAAAGTTATGAGGGGAGTTTTCGAGCAGGTTGGTGACACAATCATAGTGACCTACACTGCCTGCAACAGAAGGGTCCCGCTCCAAAGCCTATACAAAGCAGTTCCATGGACAGCTTGTCTCCCAAGCTGATGTCCTACCCAGAAATCTTCTCCTGCTTGCTTGCAACAGAGCCAGGAGAACCACCTGGGTTCTGGGTTCATATCTGAATCATCATAATTGCCACCGGAATCATGGGCTAATAGCTTTAAAATACAGTTGCCACCTGTTTGAGGGTGAACATGGCTGTGGCAGTATGGACGTGCTTCTTTGTATGACAAGTTTCCTGGGCAATTTCTCTCTTCCATTTCTTGATGCCACAGGAACTGGTTAGATCTGTTGAGACCTATGGAACACAGCTATAAGCAGGAGGTACTATGCCTGCTTTCATTCATGAAACACTTATCTGACCTCTGCTCTGGAATGTCACGGGCTAAAACTCCCACTTTATTACTGCTGATTTGCCTCATTGCAGTTTCTTTTTTTTTTTTTTTCTTTTTCTTTTTTTTTTTTCTTTTTTCTTTTTTTTCCTGCAAGACCAATTATTTCTTCTTTCTCTCTAGATCCTAAATTTAAGTGAGTCACACTTAAGACTTTAAGTGTATTTAAAGAAATACTGATGAATTTAGTTTAAAGAGACATATCAGGTAGATTTCTGTCTTCTAAGAAATTGTTAGCATCAGATACCCTGACAGGATTTTATTTCTTTTGTTGGCTTTTTCTATGTTTTTTTTATCAAATAAGTTTAAAATTATTGAGAGAAAACACTTTAAATAAGGTTATTTTCTGGCACAGTTTCACATGAAAAAAAAAAAGACTACAAAAACAGAAGTGCTGTTGGTAATGCAATGTTGTACCTTTAATATATTCTACAGTAACATAGCACAGATTTAGTTACTGCCTTACTAAGATTTTTTTTTTTCTTTTGGTTTGGTTTTCCATTTATTTTAGAGCCATTCTCTGCTAGTTTGGTATTTCTGCAAGAGGAAAAAACAATGTCAGTGCTCAAAAGATAATAATGTGAAAACATTGACTGAGTTATAAAATCAGGTCTCATATGTCTGAAGGTTTAAGAGTGAGATCTACAAAGCACTGTGTGCCTATCTATGCACAAAATTGGATGCATGTATATTTGGGTGCCTGCTCTGTTCAGACTCCAGTCTGGCTGCTCACCAGCCTGCTCCTGGAGCTGTGGAGCAGCATTACTGCGGCAATGAGCCCAGCTTAATACACCGTAATTTGGGTCTGAAAATGTTTAAATTTTTTTCCCATATTTTATGTGCTACACTAACCATTCAAGTGCCTGTACAGTTTCTGAAGCCCTTCAAGAGATGAGTTTATTATAATATGGTTGTCATAGTTTCCTTGGTCAGCTGCCATTCTCCAAAATCTCTGCTGTTTGTTGACTGGTGCTTTATTACGTCAGTCTGATACTGAAAAGAAGTGAAATACCGTATCTGTACTATACTTTCAAAGCATCCAAAGGATTGCTGGTTTGAGCATTCTGTGACGTGGTATGCTGATTAGGCCTGTGTACCAAGAATAGAACATTTCAGTAGCTAAGGATTCCAGATGAACTAAAAAAAATTTGCCACAAAGGCATTGCTGTCTGTTGCATCATTCAGTGTTTTCAGATGTTGATGTGCAAGAGATTATTAAACGTGCAGGTTAACCTTGCTCAAATTTACAATTTTTATATCCAGCACACATGCAATGTTTTTTATTTCCACCAAGCACTCTAGTATAGCTTCAAGTACAGAAGTAATAGCATCAATAAAAGATTTACATCCAAGTCACTATTTCACTGCAAATTATAAAAAGTGAATCATATTTTATTTTACAGTGACTTCAGAAAGTAACATAGGTGTCATAATAGTCTGGAGAAAGGATGAAGAGAGAAAGTCAAATTTGAACAAGTGGAAAGATATCCACAGTATTGATTTTATATACCATTTTCTGCTTCAAATAAGAAGAATGAAATTACAGATCAGAATTTGGCTTTTTGAAGTGCCTGTTCTAATCTTTGAAAGTTTACAGCTATTTTAGCATCAGAATCAACATGGTATAACACAAAGAATATCATGGTGGTCACTTCTGGCTTCATCATTTGCTTTTAATTTTCATTTGGACGAACAGAATCCAGTGTAATAAATTTAAATAATATACAGTAACTAGGGCTGAGAAATTATTACCATATAGTCACTAAGTATCTAACGACACTAGAGAAAATAATTGAACACCTAATTTAGAAGTTACATTTTGCTGCTTGTATAATGGCTGTAAGCAGTTTATAATTTTTCAGGAACTTAAGTATGAAAAAAAAAACCTTTTTAAATTATTGTGATTCAGCACTTAGAAACTCACATTTTCTGTGGCAGTGTTTATTTCCAACATGTATCCCAGAGGTTAGTTTTGACATAGCATAAAAATTTGCCCAATTTCCAATTTTTTTTTCCTGTGGTTGGAAAGAATATTTTTCAGAAAAAGTTGCAGTGAATCACTAAATTTTCATAATTTCCTTTCTTCCTATATTCTAACTCAAATATATCGTACATAAAGATGTTCTTAACTGCTAATTCCTACAATGGGAAGAGTAAAGAAAAAGCTGATGTGAACATAAAAATGGCACATATTTATGTATCTACCTGCTCATAAATCCTGAATGTTGTGGTGTGATACACTAAACATAAAACAGATGTTTTGTTAATCACGTCCATCATAATCTTCAAAGTCTTAGTGTGGCAGAGGTTTAAACACCTTGTACACCACTGCTTTCTTAATCCCTCCT
Organism: Scytalopus superciliaris; assembly: GCA_013400415.1. NCBI lineage: Eukaryota > Metazoa > Chordata > Aves > Passeriformes > Rhinocryptidae > Scytalopus > Scytalopus superciliaris. Next base: position 469,753 of record VXBX01007223.1, read on the forward strand.
GGGCTTAATCCCTGCCATTTTGTGCACAGTCAACCAGTAAAAAATACACAGTGTGTGTAATTTTTAGCCTAGTGAGAAGGATGCTCTCCTTATAGAAAAAGCTGTGAATTCCAGGTTCTACCCTGTTAAATAAATATTCATAAGAATTGAAAAAGCAAAAGCAGATAAAAATAGTTGCTTTTTGACTGAGCACACCATTAAGGCTATACTTCAGGAAAGCAGTGGATTTCCTTCAAATCTCCTCTGAACAGGAAGGCCATATCTTGATGGGCAGTACTTGCACACTGTATTTAAATTAAACAAGTATTATCCTTATGAATCTCATACAGAAAAAAATAGCAGCAGCCAAATCTTATTCCAAGTTTCTGAATAGTTGTGGAGTGACCAATTTATGATCTTTAGGCAAATTTGCTTATCATCCAACTCCATTCAAAATAAATATTGCTAAGCTTAAGTTCTATCTTTACCGTATTTTGATCTCTATGGATTTTGTGTTCTTATAGCATCATTTCAGCTTTCAGTGAAAAAATTAATTCCTTGTTAATTTCTCAATTTATGGTACTTTTGTCCACATTATTAATTGTAATTAGCATTATCTGATCTATAATCCATGTTTGGCTGAAACTCAAGGCTCTCACGAGTTAATCCCAAAACATATTGCAAAGTCATAACCTGGGAAATAGGATGAGTGGAAAAAATTGGAATTACAACTACTGCCTGTGAAACCCTGCTGAGAATCCTTTGCAAAATTATATTTTACAAAGCTGTCTTCTGAGACTGAAGGTGGCTCTTTAAATCATGCTGAGAATAGTGTAGTCTGGTGGTTCACAGACAGTCAGGAGTCCTGGACTCTGTCCCATGCTCTTCCAGGGATTTAATGTGTGACAGTGAGAAATTGCATCTTTTTGTGTTTTAATATCCCCATCTGCAAAAATGAGCATAATAGTATTTGCTTAATTTATTTGAGATTTAAAGACATTGGTGTATTCTGAAGAAAATACATTATAAGGCTTATGCTTTTCCTGTGAAATAAAATGGAAAAAATTTCCATTTTTTTTTCAATTGAGTATTGCTACCCCTCTACATGAGCAACGGTATTAAAGGGAGTGTTTAAAGACAATTTTAACAGGAGCAAAGGACAAAACTGCCATTTGTGCCTTTGAAAATATTCCTATTTCTGCATTCCAGCAGTTCTTATGATAACCGTAGGTAAAACATCTATGCTTCTAGGAAAATACATAGACAATACACACAATTTTGCTCGCTCTAAATGTCATGAGTTAATTTCTGATTACTCTCAGTGCAAGCAAATCTCCTTTCTATTGACTGTAATGTGAATTGGCCCGGGTCCAAGGGATTCAGTACAAGCTGTAGCTACCAATCTCAAAGCAACTTTATGCCACCAGTAATAACAACTCCACATTCAGAAGCAGGTGCTGTTATTTTGTCAGATTTAATCAGTTAATCTCTTGGTTTAAATATCATGGATCAAAAGCACCGTTTAGGCTATCATACCTAAATGCATATTGTGTTTCGTAGGTATTTTGGAGTAGCCTGTAAGCACATATCAGTAGTCTTCTGAAAAAGGAAGGCTGAGCACAGAAACCAGATTGGGCATTTCGTATGAAAAACATTCTGCAAAGCTGTTGGAGAAATTAGTTATTCAACTACACATTTGGAAAACAAGTATTGCTTTGAGCAAGTAATTTAAAGAACAAACATAAAATACCTCAGTAGTGCGGATGACGCTGCAGAGAACCATGATTTACCTGAAGTCAGCAAATAAGCTCTTGAATATAAGGATCCTTGCAATTCAATAAATGCTGAGTTGTAACTAGAGGCAAATTCAGGCTTAAATGACTAGAAATGTATCTGCATGTCCTGGAAATTTCAGAAAAGCAAAAATGTTCAACAGTATGCCATTTTATCAGTTTTCCCATCTGCTTCTATCTCAGCCTGCTGATAAGAATGTAGAATTCTTCTCTGGTTTTGCTGTTTATCATAGATAAAGCTCTTTTCATTATATATCTCAGATAAAAACTTTTTCATCAGTCCTGTGTGTCTTCATTGTGTTTGCTTAGAAGTTTTACAGAATAAATGATTTTTGATTACTGTGGGTTTTCTAGCAAACTGTTTTGACATTGCTTGACCTGTTGCTACTTTAACTTTATGATTATTAATATTTACTGTCACAGAGCATAAAAGGCAGCTTTTTTTTGAGGTTACCAAACAAACAGGCATTAGCTGATCTCAGCCTAGAAGAATTTACAATCCAAGAAATCTCTTGACAATTCCAATGAAGTGAATGTAATAGAAATGAGCTTTCAAAACATGTTGAGGAGATGCCTGACTAGCTCTTAAAGGTCTTATTCTGCATGAGATGTAGCAGGATAAATTTAGTTTGCATGCAGCTTTATGCTGCCAAGTCTATTGCTAGACTGTTCCTGGGACCTAAGATCTCATTCACATCGATAGTGTAAATGTGCTGCAGCTGGGGCTCACACACTATGGACTGAGGGCAATATTTAGTCCCTTTTGTTAAATGGAAATTCTGCACATACACTTCAATACATCTCAATCCATAGTTAGAAAAAACAAAGGCTCTGGGTGGACCTGAGAAGAGAATTTAGATGAGAGAATTTAAAGTGATCATTTCACTTTTCTTAATTTTACACTTTCTACACTTAATTGGGAGCAGGGGTGTGTGTGTTTGTTTCTTTGTTTGTTTACAGTCTTAAGCATCAGAACATCTGTGTTTAATGAGCTGGAACTGAAATAGGTCAGTAAAATGTTACCTGCTTCTCTAGAAATAATGTACTGGGTATGTGCGTGTGATTAAGAGTCCTACAGCTTAGATTTCAATGAGATACCATGAACAATTAAGGATTAAGGGAATATTTTTGTGAAACAGAAAAGCAAATCTGTCTTTTAATGTGTAAGTAATTTCAACAAAAATTATTTAGATTTAAAATATTTAGACACAAAATGCAAGCATTCAACAACAGCTAAACATTTTCAAAAGGTGTGTGCCTCCCGAATAGGCTCTGCATTGGAACATGTCTTGGAGCCACAATCAGTAGGTGAAGCTGAAATGGACAAACGGAGGACTAAATACAGAGGCTAAATTTATTTCACGCATTATATATTATTGCACATTTTACTTTTTTTGTACACTTGCATTGTCTTTCTTGCGCCTGTTTCCATGCAGTTCTTTAAGAATTTTTTTAGCACTTTTGGCAAATCATCATCCAAATATCTAGACTACCTCAGACCTTGTAGATGCTGCCAGTATGTTCTGCCCTAACAGAATCACAGAATGTTTGATGTTGGAAGGCATCTCTGAACTCCACCATCTCATGGTCACTGCAGCCAAGGCTGCCTTTGACCTTCGCATCCCCAACAAGTCCCTCCTTGCTGGTGAGTGTGACATCCAGCAGACTGCTTCTCCTCTTCGGCTTCACTTCCATAAGAAAGTTGCTGATGTAGTCCAGGAACCTCTGCTGTGCTATCCCTCCAGTAGATAATGGAGTGGTTGAAGTAACCCATAAGGACCAGGGTCTGAAAATGTGAGGCAGCTCCTGTCTTGCTGTAGAGGGTCTAATCTACTTGTTCTTCAGAGAAGGGCCTAATCCACTTGTTCTTCCTGGTCAGGCAGTCTATAGCAGCACAGACCAACACTTACCTGTCTTGAATCCTCACCTATATGCTGTTGGTTGGCTCCTCATCCATCCCCAGGCAGAGTTCCCTACATTCTAGCTGTTCTGGCACACAAAGGCAAGTCTACTTCCTTGTCTTCCCAGCCTATCCATCCGTCTGTGAGTCCTCCTCCCCTAGCTAGAAAATTGGTTGTTGTCAGTCCAGTCAGGTTTTTCACTGGATCAGTTCACAGACCTTCAGGTGTTCTAGCATCATTATTTTGGGGGAAGAATACAGTATAAATGACTAATATATTATTTGTCTTCTGTCTGCTTCAAAGAGGTAGTGGCATTGACACCTTGCTGAGCTGAAAAGCACACCTACAGCATAATCAAGAACCAGCTGTTTGGAGAAAAGCCTCTTTTTGACAAATTTTGCAGAAATCACAGCACTTTAGATTTCTGATTAATTTCTAATGCTAATTCAGGGTGAATCAACACAAATTGTTAGAGATAACTCATAAAAAAAATTATTAAGAAAAGAGGGAACATATTTGTGAGAAGATAAATGAGAATGGAACTGGGAATCTGCAAAAAGTATTTTTTAACAGTGATTGGTTGGAAACTGTAGAAAGAAAAGAGGGGGTGGGTGGAACAACAAAAGAAAAAAAGTGACTTGTCTGTAGAGAAACTGTAATTCCTGGAGACAAGTTTTTCACATTCCTACATTCCAGAGACATTCACATTACCAATTACCCTTAGTATCATAGAATGGTATGCGTTGGAAGACACCTTCAAAGCTCATCTCATTCAGCCCTTCTGCCATAGGCAGGGCCCTCTTTCACTAGACCAGGTTGCCCAAAGACCTCCTTCATTTCTCCTGAAGACTGCAATTCTATTGGAGTTTTATTATGATTATTAGCACATTCCTTCCTCTTCTGAAGATAAAAGGAAACTGAATAATCCATTAGATCTGTATACTTTGAAAACAGAGCCTTGAATGCAGGGATTTTCTATCCTTTTCATATTTTTAGCTCATTTTTAAATTCCATCTTTGTGTGTTCATGAAGTGTTCAGAACTCAGCTGAAGGTTAACCTAGTAAAAGAAACCCTTACTCCAGAATACTACCCACGCATAGGGATAACTATAGAAAAGCAAAGCACAGCCTACCTTCATCCTAAACTTCTTTCAAGGAGAAATAAATTCTGATGGGAAAAAGAAATGGGGTTCAAATGAGAAAATCTAGACTTATATTAAAGCACTAAACTAGACAAGTCACATGTTTCACATTTTTTAAAAAAAATTTTTGACAGACCAGCACATATAGCACTACAGTTTGATGCTACGAGGGCCACTAATGTGTGGGCTGAGATTTTTTGATATATCAGACATAAGAAGCTGACATATTCTTGAGCTACTTGAACTATAGTTCCTGGAATATTTAATTGTAAGAAAAAAGAAATGTTAAGCTACTAGTCAAAGATCACATCAAGATATCTAATGATAGTTATAGGAAGTAATGAAAGAACCTGGAATAATAGTAATAATGGGAAGAAATAGTGAAAAAAAGGAGAGGAATGTTGAAGGAAGAAAGTAAGGGAAATTGATTTATTTTCTTTAAAACTATTATCATACCCAGCTCTCAATTCTTTAGTACATTTTTCTTAGTAGATTTATCTTTGCTGCCTTTGTATACAATAGTGATTGGGTGTTAGTGTGCTGTAATTTGCTTCTATACTGGAACATATGGCCACACTGTCTGCTTTTGTTATTTTGATCTTTTTCGTCTTGCATCAACTGCATACAAATGGCGTTTCAAGGTATTTTCTTTGGCAAATGTGAAAAATGTGGATGTTGTCAGTGGCTTGGAATGGACATCAGAAAAGAGACCATCCTAACTGAAAATTACACTTTGATGTTTTCAAAGTCTACTTATGCACATTTGTTTTATTTCTATTGTTCATTTTATTGCCTTATAGCATTTTGAAAGGGAATATTAAATGCTGTAAGTAGAACCTTTAGCAGAGATTCCCATTTTCTAGCCTCTAGATAACACAAAGGTTATCAAAAATATCCATTAAAATTAAAAAAAAGGGGGGGGAAGCAGTATAGAGGCAAAAACTGATCTAGGGAAGACATTAAGGGCCTTTGTGTGCTATCCTTAAGAGATCAAGTTATTATTTGGAGAGAGAAGTGAGAAGGTTATGGATTTTATTCTGCTCTCTTTTCTTCTAAACATTTTCTCTACTTAATAAGATTTGCATTAGACGTGAGTTTAAATCAAAAACTGCAGACATACACTTTTAGATAGATTAAAAATTGAATTTTATATTCATATTTGGCATCTCAAGGCCATTCATATTGCAGTAATTGAATGAATTTTCCCTTTCTTTAATCCAATATTTTGTTCTCACAAGACTGAGTGGTGATGTCCTTGGTTTTGGTTTTTGTTGCATTTTTTTTCCTTTTACTGTCACAGTCTTTAATTGTCCTTAATATCAGAAATGTTTGTCAATTTGTCAAAATTAAAAAGATAAGTGGGCAAGCCTACTTACGAGGCAATAGCAATAGTTTCTCTTAAGGACTGATCTCATTCTGACCATTAGAATGGCTAAAATATCACTGAAAAAAACCTCCATCAAGAGTTCCTGTTTTCTACGATAAGGCAGTGGATAACGGACAGCTACCAGGGGTTAAACTCTGCTGCTTCCCATCAAGTAGCGACACTGGTGCAGGTTCTTTGGGAGAGGAGCCCCCTGTGCCGCAGGGCAGAGTCTACTCTGCTGCCTGTGCAGAGCTGGATCCCAGCAGGGCTGGGCAGCAGGTGGGTCCAAGGACCACCCAGGGCTGAAAAGCTGTTGCCAATGGGAGATGCTAATTAATGTGTCCATGCATATAGAAGTGTTTCTACTGCAGCAGCCTCCACATTGTGTCTCTATTTCTTCAGTAATCTGCCCTGGTAAATATCTCTTCTTTTTCATTCCTGTAGAATTACACAGATTATCTCAGCTTTACACCGTGTTGGGAAAGAAAGGCTTTGCCTAATTTGTGTAACCTTGACTTGTAAAAAACTTAGCAGTATCTCTGCCAGAGCTGTGTGCTCTGCATCACAATTTGAATCCTTTATTGAGAGATCCTCCTCATGAGAGACAAGTGTGATTACAGAGTAACGTAGTCATCCATAGACCCACAGGAAAATTTTCAGTCCTTTAACGATTTTTTTAATGTTTTCTCTTGGAACAAAAATAAATAAATCTATTGCCATTAACAGTTAAGAGAAAGATCCCAAAAGGACATAGGAAAACTTTCATAAGAAAGAGAACAGTGCAGAATCATGAGAGGGCTGAATATAATCTGGTTTAATTATTGTCTGGTTGCAGTGAATTACTTCTGCTTCAGCAAAGAAGGTGCTGTTGCCTGTCATTTTTAGGTCAAAACAGCCTCCAGACTCCAGATTTTGCTGTGATCACACAGAGTTGAGAATTGATGATTACTGGGACCTTGATACTAACACAGTATTTTTCATGATTTCATTGGCTATTTTGGTATGTTGCAACAAAGTGTGGATGAGAATGCTTGTAATTGATTGCTGTAAATAGCTGGTGTCTCAGTTCACTTTATTAAATTATTTCAGAGCCTTGGTAACATCTGAATGGCAGAAGTCTGACCTGCAAATCGAACAGTGGGCAGAGTTTAGCTCTGAGGGCAGTTTAGCTCAGAGATGGAGGCACCAGTTGCTTTTAACTGCCCTGTTCTGAAGAGGCTTGAAAATAATCTTGATGTTTTTAGTATTGCAGTTGCTCATGAGGTGCCCATTCTTTCAGGTAAGGAGATATTGTCATACCTAATACAAGAGTGCAGAAGACTTAAAATCTGAGCAAACCACGTGTATTGGGTTTGCATGGCAAAGTCTTAGTGGTGAGTGGCTTCAGTGAGCCACTTCTTTGGTGGGCACCTGACATCTGGTCAGTGTCATCCCACTATATAACAATTAAGTGTTGTAAGCATCAGACTCTTTAGCACAATGTAAACTTGACACACCTGATACAGCCCATACTTACTCTGTTTACAACTGTGGTCCTAAAACAACTGAGTGGCATTAATTACTTTTATTAAAGGAAGACAAGGAAATGCAAATATTCTCAGGAGAGCCTTAGACTGACATCTAAATGAGTTTTAATTTTATAAAATCCTCGTGATGCTAAGCACTCACTGGTGAGTTACATATTCATAACACTGGGTTTTTTGTGTTTTAAGGGAGCAGATAGCACATGATCTTAAAACCATATTATACAATCCCCATTTTCTTTTAGGCTTTGTACAGATATAAAGACTCAGCTTCTGCAAACTCAGAAGTTATAAACCACGTTCTCCCTTCTTTAGGCTGTATGATACAAAGGACATGAACATTTGTTCTCATTTTAACTTGCAGGAGATACCATTGTCTTCCATCACTTTTAGGAGACCAAAGGCTATCCAGTTTAGAATGGAGTCAAACAATTTCAAAAAATGTAAAGGGGTAAAAAAGCTAAAAATAAAAAAAAAAAAAAAGAGGGGGGGGNAAAAAAAAAAAGGGAGGGGGGGGGGGGGGAAGGGGAAATGGAGGAAATAGAACTGACAAATGAACAAATGAGAAGAGATTTACAAATCAAGGAGAGAGATAATATATGGAGGGAAATGAGCAATTCAGGGCCAGTCAAGCAAGACTTGCCCAGCCATCATGCCAATTGTTGTATCATATCTTCCTCCCCTCACTGGCATACCAATGCTTTTTCTCAATCTTTCCATCCTTTCTTCATACTCTTCTTGTCCCTTTGCTCTTTCTCATCTACTCCTTTTAAAATGGTGGAAGGAAAAAAGAGATTAAAGACAGTTGCAAAGCAACTCCATGTTCACTCCTTCCACTTAAATTCCTCTACTGTTGAACAGTACAGATTTTCCTGCAGCACCAGCTGCCTTGTGTAATTAGCACTGCAACTACAAAGTGGAAAGCTAATACATTTTTATCATTTTACTGTGTACTAAAAAACACTGGCAGAGCCTGCCTCTGCCACAGGTGTTGGCAGTGCTCAGACCCAACTAGTTTACAAACATGGCACTTGCATAACTTTGTCAGCGGAGCAGAGAAAAATATGCACCCAAAGTGCATGTAGCATTCAGTTCTCTGCATTTGTGAGACTTCTTATGAAAGACTGGAGGCTTATTTTTTCCCATGATACAGAAATAATTTTTCTCTGTGAGCACAGATCAGTGAACCAGATGTTAACTAAGCCTGTGAAATGCAAGCACCTAATTACATATCAAGGAAGAAAATAGACGCTAGTTTAAATCCACAAGTCCTGACTGCAGCTCAGCACAAAAGGCAAACTTAGAAACTGAGCACACATGTTCAGTAGGTATATAAAATTTTCCTCAAAATAATTACAGTTCACCAAGGAAAAACATAACTAGCTATTGATAAGTGCACACAGTGAATATATCATAAATTACAAAGAAACTTAATTTAGCCCATTCTGCTGCATCCGAAAGCTGTGGATGATAACCCCAACATAATTTTTTATAGCAGTAGAGTACCTATCAAGAGAGATGTAAAATCAAGTCTCTTCCAGCTCTGCTTGACTTTAAGATAATAGTCTCTACACCTGCCCAATATGAAAGTCTCTATAAAATTTTTGTCCTTCGAGTTCTATCTGCAGATGGCCAGTACAGTTTATTAAGTTTTATGGAGACTGCAAATGACTGAAAAGAAATATAACCAGCCACTAAAAGTTCTATTCTGTGCTTATTTGCTCTTCCCTGGTTATAATAAAACTATGCATAGTTACAGACAATGACAACAAAGTCAATCTTAAAAAGCATTTCTTCCTCTTGCGATTTCTGCAATTTATTTGTCTGGCATACTCAGATGCCTTTCTGCTGATTTAGGAACAGCTTTGGTTGAACACTAGTTTTTTTATTTTCTTTTAGGCCCTCATACATTTTTTTTTTTAAATAACTGACATGCAAATAGGCTATTGCTGCACATTGGTGCGAAAAGTCAGCAGACACTTTCTTCTTCCACTAACTTGTTTTTTTGTCTCTCTGTCCTGTTTCCACCCCTCCAAGACAGTACCCTCTCAGTCCCCTCTCTAGTGTTGATAGTCTATTCACTCTTACAAAGTTTTTACACTGAGAAGGAAGATATGGGTAAAGGGAGTGCAAAATATGTGTGTTGTCACTTTTTCTGACATTGAAGCACATAAAAATAAGAAATAATGACTACGAACATGAAAGAACTGCTTTGCCTTCCCTTTCTTTTCTTTTCTTTTCTTTCTTTCTTCCTATAAATTTCTTCCATGTTAGTACGTGCCCACATTTCTGAACATTAAAATGCGAAGAAAACATGGGTAGATCTTTATTGTCTTATAATTCTTCCACTTGAAGGAAAAGTGACTTAGAAACCTGATTAATTTGTCATTGTCACAAATAGGGTGTTAATTGGACACAATTGCAAAGTGCCCTTATGACTGCAAACACAACACGTCTGGTAGATTAACAAAGGACCACACATCTGTTTCTCATGCCAAGTTCCTTTCTGATGCTGCACAGAACCATACTGAGAGTGAGTTTTGGCAGATGGCATTACAATTCAAATAAAGAAAAATAAGCTTCTGAATCCATACATATTTCCTTATCATTCAAATGCCAAGGGGTTTTTTTTTAGAGTGTTTAAAGTATGGAGTGAGTGTCCTCATAAATATAACTCATGCATAATGATGAATAAGTTATGACAAGAATTTTCAGAAATCAGTTACATGCAACCAAAGCAGCTTTTTATCTATTGTGCAACAAAGCAAAAAGTAATAAAAGATGACACTTTTAAAGTTCTCACCCTCAACAAGGCAATGAAGCCACTGAGGAGACAAAACCAGACTCTAATCTTATTTCACTAGTATAAATCAAGAAATGTTGCTTCAGCAGGTACAGTGTTAACATGAATTTTCCAAAGTGCAGTGTAATCTCTCATCAATTGTATTGATTTATCTATTTCATCAAATACTATTCAAACAACTACTGTACCCACATTACATATATCCAGCTAAGTTCAGAACTGTGAAAACATATTATTTAAAAGCATGGTAGTCATGGAAACAGATCAGCTAGAAGGTACCTTGAGGAGGATTCTACTATCTGATTGTATACAACTTCATTGGCCACTTGGAAATAAAATGTAGAAATGTAAGATGCATTGTACTTGATCAGAGCACTAGTGAATTTAATCTGCTCTCAGATTTCCATCCAAGGTCAGTATCTGATGATTCCAAGGCAGTTGCAGTGTACAAGTAAGTGATGTACCTTTGCAATTTTACAGTCTGGGCAGGATAGCTTTTTATTTGTGGACCACCCACGGATAATCAGTTCATTGTAAGCATACAAAGTAGTCCTTTGTTATCTTTTTTTACGTTATCACTACAGATGCTACATTTTTCTATCTCTTTTTATAGTGTGTCTATCCATTTGCCTCACTGGCCTGTCAAATAAAATCAAGTAATTGCCTTTTGGTGTAATAACAAGGCAGAAAAAGAAACCATAGGAAACCAGAAAGCATTATTCTATGTGCTTTATTTTGAAACGTGGACTTGAGACTCTCAAGGCCCAGTGAGAAAAAGCCATGAAACAAATTTTTTCTAATGTTGATTGAAATTTTAATTAGAGTTCAGTGTTGTTATTTAAAAAGTCATTCAGAAACAAGGCAAAACAACCTGTTTGAGCAGGAAAGATGGTTAGAGGAGATGGAGAAAAGGGAGTTTCCTCTGTGCAGAGGTACAGCTTGGCTGGACAGAGCTTTCTGGTGGGATGAACAACTGGCTGATGGAGAGTATGGGGCAGGACCAGAGGGGAGGGGAGCACAGTAAAGGAGACTGTGGTGGGTGGTTGTTACAGATCCCCTGATCAGGGTGAGAAAACCTTTAAACATCTCAAGGAAGTTTCTGATCACAGATTCTGGCTCTCACAGGGGAGTTTAACCTTTCTGATGTCTGCTAGGAGGGCAGCAAGGCAGAAGGCAAGCAGGCAACAAGATTTCTGGCAGTTTTGGGCAATAAGCTCTTGATACAGGTACCAGAAGAGCCAGTGAGGGGTGATGTACAGCTGGCCCTGTTATGAGCTAACAGCAAGAACCAGTAGAAGATGTGATAATTAATGGCAGCTTTGGCCATGAAATAGTGAAGTTCAAGATGCTGTAGCAGAGGAGCTCACAACACTGGCTGGGTTCAGGCCCTGACAATGTCCATGATGATACGTGAAGTGAGTCCTCTGAGAACACATTCCTGGACACCTGAAGGAGAGGCTGGTGACCAAGTGCCCATCAATCAAGCTGCTCTACCACTTCTCTTCTCAGCTGGATGGAGGCGAAGACAGAAAAATGAGAAAAATGGGGGCGGGGGGGGGGGGAAATTGTGTGTCAAGATAAAGGCAAAAGCAATGGTCATGGGTGGAAGCAAAGGAAAAGATTTTGTTCTCTACTTCCCACCAGTAAGTGATGTCCAGCTACTGCCCAAGAAGTGGGGCTTCAGCACACATCACAATTGCTCTGGAAGACAAATGTCACAAGTAATGAATGCTCTTCTTCTCCTCCTTTTTCTTAGCTTTTTTTGCTAAGCAGACATCATATGGTATGGGATATCCCTTTGGTCAGTTTGGGTCAGCTGTTCTGGCTATGTCTCTTCCCAAGATCTTGCCCAAACTCAGAAAACTGGTGAGATGGGAATGTTGGAGTGCCAGCAAGGCTCAGCAGTAGCCAAAACATTAGTGTGTTACCAACACCTTTCTAGCTCCTGATGCAAAGTGAAGCACTACAAATGACTGCTGTGAGGAAAGGCAACTCCATCCCAGCCATATCCAATGCACTGGGAACCCCTAGTGTGGATTTACCCAGTGTAAATCATGCTGGACCAGCTTGTTTGCTGTGTGAAAATGACTGGATTTGTAGATGAAGTAAAAGAAGGGGATGTCATTTTCCTTGACTTATTTGAGATATTTTTGCACTGTCACAATATTTTGTGTATCACATTAAAAACATTAAAAATCCAGATGAATGGAGAACTGTGTGGGTAAATAATTGGTTGGGTGTTGAGGCTCAGAGAATAGTGGTTAATGGGTCATGCTATACCTGAATGCCTGTGGAAGAGGAGTATTGGAGCAGTTTAATCTGTCCTGTTTGACATATCTATGTATGGTCTGAAGGAGGCAACAAAGTCAGCTTTGCAGGTGACCCCAAAGACACCAGTCTACATGGTCAAGGGCAGAGCTGCAACTGGGACCTTGCTAGGCTGGAGGACTGGGCCATCAGAAGACTGTGAAATTCAATAGGGACAAATGCAGAGTTCAACACCTGGGCAGGAGGAAAATCTTGCAACAGGCTGGGAACTGATTTCTCAGACCGCATCTGTAACATTCAGACCCCAATGATACACAGGAATGAGTTCAGCAGAGAACCATCAAGATGGCCAGGGGCAGGGACACTTGTCCTGTGAGGAAAGGCTCAGATCATTCCTGTTTCCCCCTTAGTAAAGTGAGGCAGTGAAAATAGCATTGAAAGGTGCCATTTGGGTTTGTTGCAGGGCAATAGACTTTTTTTATTTGTTATACTAGAGCCTAAGAGGTGAACAGCTAACTAAAGTTGTTGAAGCTTATGTATGAATTGGAGATACTGGTAACAGAATACCTAGCAGCTTCCCATAAGGTCTAGCCTGCACTATTAGCAGCTACATACTTTTATATGGGTCTTTTTAGGTCAGTAGCCAAACTGAAGGTTTTACATTTTATAACAACAGTAAATTCAGTAACTCCATGAATTCACAGGGTATGCTGTTAAACATTTAACAGCAAAGGAAATAATATAAATAAATGAAGAGACTGAAAAGCAAATAGAAGAAAAGCCTAACTTCATGAGATCAGGTAGAAAACACTGGTTTGTAACAAGGCTGAATTGATACAGTCGGTAATGAGATACACGCACTGAAAGATTTGAACACACAAAAGATCAAAACGAGTGTTTCTTTTCAGTCTGTTTTTCTTTTTTTTCAAAGTCTAAAGAATATAGCATAAAACAGCTGTGTTAATAAAATCAGTTTCAAAGGCAGAATCTTCCATGGTGGAGCTGTATGTGGCATGAAGCAAATCTGTTGAACTTCAGGAATACAAATTGATAAAGCAGTGTGCACTTCATGTACTCGGGGCTCTTTTTCAGCTGGTAAAATGAGTGTGCCTGTGACAGTCCCTTTTCTGTGCAGGGATGAACTATGAACTTTGAACCAGCCAGCAGTGCCACCACAGCTCCTTGGCACGTGGGCGTGCAACCACCAGGGCATGTGTTGGGCTTCTACAGAAAGTTCACATTCTGCACAAAGCTTCATCCTGAAGTGGCTGAATTCCTAGCAGTGCCCACGTTAGCTAGTTTAAAGTTATGAGCTGTGAAGATAAGAGTTGCTTGCAGTGATTCTGTTTATATGTGCCATTTGTTATATTAAAAATGAGATCATCATCATGGCTAGGCTTCACGAACGAAGATTTGGGTAAAAATGAGATAATGTGTAATTTAACACAGAATTCAGAAATTATCCCAAGCTATTCTTGGAAACTAAGGCTAAACTGCTGTTTAATTGTTCCATGGAAGACTGGTTGCATTCTTATCCAGTCTCCTGAGCAAGAACTTGTAGCTAAAAGGTGAGCTTTTTCAGCCTTTCCTAGTGGTCTCTGCTTCCCCAGCAAAACACAGGTCACTTTAGTGGGAACTGGGAAATCAGTCAGGAGCTGGTTTAAGCTTCTCTCTCCCCAAAGGTTCTGTAGTACAAACCAAGTACCCAGCACAAATAATGCAGGTCTAAGGACACAGAGAACAAGAGTAAAGGGGGGGGAGCGGGGGTGCATATTAAAGTTTTAATAATTTTTTTTCAGTATTTCTGCTTTCCTTAAATCTATTCTTTATCAATACTTGGAAAATGGGATTTTGTAGTCTGTTTGGAATCTTTTAACAGAAACTCTTAGTTTTCTCTTGAAAAGGTTCATGGAGAGTACTCTTGACCAGCTGCAGCTATTATCCTCTAAACTGTTGAGAAATAAGTTCCTTATTAAGACTTTGTTAGGGAAAACATCTCAGGCACTGCCTCCAGTAATCTAGCTAAGTTATCATATAAGTTTTTATATGTTATTTTTCCCTTATTATTTTTATTTTTTTTATTTTTATTTGAATTAATAGCTAACAAGCCCTTTATGGACTCTTTTTTGATAGTTAAAAGCAAGTAATTCAGTAGATACTTCTTCACTGTACTAATGCAAATCTTGATTAGAAGCCTGTCAGAGGGATCAAGTACACCTAACGTTAACAAATACCCCTACTGTTGGCAATATTTCACTTAGTAACAAGTCTGGGAAAAAATGTTATTCAATTGATAGTACTATTTAGTAATCTACATTCCACACAATTAAGGATGTAGCATGTCACAATAAGGTGCACAGAAGGAAGAAGATGCATTTATCAGATGTTAGCGTTACTTAGACATTTGTTTCCATTGTGCAAGAAGAAATTTTGCATAATGACACTTTATTTGTGAGAATAAATTGTGCATGAATGCTTTGTGATTACAGACAGAACATAAACAGTTATGACTCTGTGAAATTTACTGTTATGAGAATGGCAGTTGGAGAACATGGGTTTAATTGAAATAGAGATTATATGGCTTGACTTGGAGGTAGTACATTCCCTAAGTTTTCCAGATCTTCTCTGATAGGAATAGTGAATTTGTTTCTTGCTGTGGAGGTGAAATTGTGCATCCGAACTTTGTTGTTATTTTCACTGAGCAAGTGAAGAATTCAACTTTCAATATTTTATCTAATTTTTTTCCCCCACAGCTTTAAATTTGTGTGCTGGTATAGAGAAGTCCATGTCAGTAACTGCATTTTCCAGCTCAGACAGTGACACTTGATACAGGGCTAGGTTGGGGAACCTTTTGAGGTAGAATAAAGGATGTTAACACAGTATATACCTGTTGATTTTGTTGCTGGGGTTTTTTGAGTTCCCAGATGGTATGAAGATAGGTGACCTAACAGAATTTACACAGATATGTGTATAGTAGGTTAAGTCCTGGTTTTCCGTGAACAGTGTTCTCCTCACTTTCCTGTATAAGAGGTTTCAGGAGCAGCAGCACAACAATAGTGTGTTTCATGTATCAGCTGGGCAATGTGAACATCCACTAACAGAAGCATCCAAACAAGTAATCTCCAACCCTCAGCTCCTGAGGGAGCAGCACAGCATGCCAGGAGTGGCACCCACTCACTGGGAATCTGTTTGCTGTGCCTCAGGGTATTACAGGCAATGTTTTTTTGTGTAAGCTATGCAGTGAGGGGCACTGGTTTAGACTTACAGATAAATATTTGCAAAGACTGGAGGAGTGTGACACTGCATTGTACTGTGGAGCTGCATGGTGTTTTGTAACTTTTAACCCAGCTCTTTTGATACCCTCTGTAGTACGGAACTGACTTGAAAAGGCAAAGCTGAATTTGAAACAGGGAGAAGGAAAAGATAAGAGAGAAAGCAAGAGATAAAACAAACACAGGCTGTTGAGTGGAAAGATACAGTATTTTTCTGAAAAGTCTCATACATAGGTTAGAAAAGGTTTTCTGGCCTGTGCCTTGATGTTAACAAGGCAGATAAACCAAACTCATGCTGACTTCCACAGCTTCCACATTCTTATTGACAGCATTTTCAATAGCAGTAGGCATTATATCTTCTTTTGTCTCTCAGGCTATATTCTTTTGTACTATACAAATATTTTGATTGCAGCTGAATCAAGAAATATGCTCTAATCTTTCTTTCCAGCCTGTCAGTAAGGTAGTGACACAATGCTGGCTGTTGTTCTGAAACCCTGAGAGGTTTTTATGACTCTCTTTAGCACAGTTAGTACATAATAAACTTCAGAAAAATTAATCTTTGGGCTTGGTAATATTCTTTTTCATCTTGGCACATAGAGATCCAAAATATACTCCTTCCTCCATCTCCAGAGGATGTTAAGTGGCACCATCAAAAATCATTCTGAAATGAAATAGCTTTCAGAAGGCAGAATAAGAGCATCTGGGCCATTATCATAAGCAGTCTGTGGTGAGAAGGCACTACAATTGATTATTAAAGTGACCTGCTTGAATTCATATCAGTCCCTTCCTTCCTTCCTTCCTTTTCTTTCTTTCCTTTCTTTTCTTTCCTTGAAAATACAAAGGCTTGCATTACCATTGGGCATTTAACTAATGCAGCTCTTTCTGAATTAAAAGCTCACCCAGATGATTACTGAGCAAAGTATCTTAGTAGCAGCAGAACGTCTTTGGTGTTTTTGTTTTGTTTTGGATGACTGCTTGGTGTTAGGTAGATGCTCCTTCTCTAGTAAGGAATAAAGCAGGAAATATGAAAATTAGAGGATATAAACATACTATACAGATTATCCAGCACTCACAGTGTCACCATTGCCAACCACTGCACAAATTATTACTGATTTTTAAATGGTCACTTTATAAATATTCCTGAACAGGCCTTGAACTGAATGATGGGAAGGTGTTAGATATTGAGGATTAAAAAAAAAAAAAA
>VXBX01007223.1:487047-543614 GCA_013400415.1 Scytalopus superciliaris
AAAAAAGTAGATTTTTAACTTTTTTTTCCTTCTATACAGAGAAAGCCTCCAGGAGTCAATAGACTTGAGAGAAATGAGTGATAGAAGGGTTAAGCTCATGAAGACAAAGTCTGCATAATATAGCACAGTATCCATGAAACCAGTGCTTGCAAAAATTGTACATGAACGAGCATAGTAGTGCTGCAAAATGAGTATCAGCTGTGAACTATAGCTCCCTTCCCAATTTAAATCATGGTGGCCATCAGCAATCTCCCTCACTAGTGTTTTATAACAATTCTCTTTTACAAATGTTTACTATTCACTTGCATCCCTAATGATCATCCCGGGGCACAGTGAAATCAGAAAGAGAAACTGTAATGCCCTCGCTCCTAATTTGGCAAACGCTTAGCTTCCTGTTTTATGAAGCACTGAAGTATTTCTGTCCTGCAATCTTTCATTTCAATAGTGAAAAATGGAATAGATGCTGCTATTTAATGTAATGAAAAATAATCACAGTTCTCTTGAAAGCTAATGTAGCAGAATATTCTTCTTATAGAAATTCTGTAGTAAACTACACTCCCCTAACCTTATCTTCCATACATGACAGGCAACGGCCTGGGGTTTGTGCTCAAGCAATTCCGTTTTCCTGGTCAACACAGAGTTTTAATTAAATATGGCTTATAGGCTGCATCTTAAATGGAAAAATAAAATTAGAGCATAGCCTCACATGGAATTTATTATGGTACAGAAAAGTAATCTTATTTTTCTTTCTTCTAAACCCATGACTCTCTTATGATGTTAGATAATCAGTGGTTCAATCACAGAATCACAGGAGTGAGTTCTCTGTAATATATCCAATTCATTAAATTTTTACAGACTTTTACACTAGAAAATGGGATTTTTCTTTTGTCTTCTCAATAGTTGTGCCAATTTAAAAATGAATTTTAGTATTACTTCAGGAAAAAACAGGCCAATAGGTTAATAGTGAGTCCTCACATTATTTCACATTTTCATAAATATGGAAAATAAAATATGTCATCTGCATCTATATACTTCAAAGTGTATATATTTACAGAAAAATGCCTGCTTTTAAATTTGAGAGAAACATCTTTTTTTTTAATTTCATGATTGGAAAAAAAATTTTATTTCATAATTGGAAACAACTCCACTTTGGGAGACAGATCTATGCACACACGTGTGTGTATGTGTGAGTGTGTGTGCATATATGTATATATGTTTGTTGGGTGCACATGTGTTTGTGTGTATTTTTATGTACAGGTTTTACCAGTACCTGCCGTACTTCTTTCTAAGGAGATGCAATTTTTTTATGGCCAGATATGAAAGCAACATTAAATTAATTAGAGGGAGAAAACTTTGCAAGGTTACGTGAAAATAAAATGTACTTATAGTATTTAAACTAATACTTTATATTCATCCTATGTCATAGGATTTGGTAAAACCATCATTTTTCACAGCAGATTTTTGTCTTCTTTATCATGCTTGCATGGGCAATGAAACTTACTGTAGGGGCAGTACAGGATTTGTGTATCATCTGATTTATTTTCAAATATCTATGGATTAGATTACACAGTCTATACAGGACTTTGTGGGAACCGTTGTAGGATCAATCACCTACAGATTCAAGTTCTGAGTAGATTTGGAGAGAGCTTTGTAATGCTTCATGTCTTGACAATAAGCCAGTGACATGTCCCTGCACCAAAGCACGACTTGGCAGACTATCACCAGCAGATCGAGGCAAATGATCCTGCCACTCTGCTCAGCATGGGTGAGACACAGCTGGAATGCTGGCTCCCAGGGCTCCCAGTACAGGAGAGACCTGGACACAGAGACATGGAGTTCCTCTTCTGCCAATCTCTGGAAGAGGGTTTTAGCCATCATTGCAGGATTGGAATAGGGTGAGCAAGAACATCTTCTGAGGGCAATGTGACATGAATACCACAGCAGGTATTCAGGTTCACTCAAGTAAGGATCAGCTATTACAGATGCATTGAAAGAAGAAGTAACAGGCAGAGATTAGTCTTTTCACTTTTTCATCTCCCTTTTGTCAGGCTTTACTTTCCCATTTGCCTCTTTGAGAATGTGAACTTGTCTATTCACATTGTCAGTGCAAAAAAAAAAAAGCTCAAGTCATCCAGGAGTACTTTTTTATGACCAGTTTAATGACTGATCAGTATGATCTACATCAATTCTGTTCCACCTTGTTCAGTAGTCATTGTATCCAAAAAGTTACTTTAAAAGTGTAACTGAGTTTTAAAAGGAAAAGAAAAAAGAAATCTGAGATACAGAATTCGAGAACCAAATTTCCTTGTAGGATCTCAATACTACTCCCCATACATTGTGCCATGGTCTTTAACTGCACAGAAATCAATATGTCTGCATGGTGGGAATGCACATCCTTTTGTGAGTCTCCTCCATCAAAGTCATCACATCTGGCACTGAGGTTTTTATTCTGTTTATGTCAACTGAGATACTTGTCACATCTCTCTGATGCCTTTTAAACACAAGATGAAGTTCTGTGGCAGTGTGATAATTTTTTAAGCACTTAGTGATAATAACTTGATAGAGTGAGTGATAATAAAATACATATGAATGTACATAAATATATATGTGACAATTTGCTTATTCATGAACACAGATTGATTTCCAAGATCATAAAATTAATGTTTAAGCATTTTAGTTGTTAATACCAGAATGTTTTAGGGATCGCTGTTTCTGTAAAATGTAGTTCGCTTTATGTCCAGAGGATGCTGTAATACCTTATTTTGGTTTGTACTTCTATGTACTGTTATGTACTCCCATGTCCCTGGTATATAACTAAACTTTGAAACAGTATGCCTTTGGAGGCTGTGGAATTGCCATCACAGTAAGATAGATAGTATGAACTCCTCAGGAACATTTCAGTATACTTACTGCACTTACATGGCAGGAGGCAAACTGTTTTCATTCCTTCTAGACCATCTTTTCCAGTATTCCTAAGAAAAAAGTTCAGAAAGCAAAGTATTTTGTGTGTGCGCGTAGCTATTTGGGGAAACAGAATACCCTCACTTCCTCTGACAGTGATGTCACATGAGATGTGCTACAGTTCTTGGCTGGCACAACTGTTGGAACAATAAAGGAGTTACTAAAATGTGTTGTTCTAGAGACTTAGATCTGCGTTTGCATGCCAATTTTCAAGTTACTACTACTTGTAGATGCCATGGGGTGTGTTCAATGTTTCGCATTTGCTTTGGTCACTGTATTT
The DNA here is from genome assembly GCA_013400415.1 of Scytalopus superciliaris. Lineage (NCBI taxonomy): Eukaryota > Metazoa > Chordata > Aves > Passeriformes > Rhinocryptidae > Scytalopus > Scytalopus superciliaris. The sequence goes on from VXBX01007223.1 coordinate 490,289, forward strand.
AATTTTTCTATCAAGTTATTTTCCTCAACACCCAACAAAGATCCACAGTTTTGTTACTAGAAATCTTAACATTCTGTACTGCATTTACTGAGAGAAATAACTCTTTGTTTTTCAGAGCTTCCATATGGCTGGGAGAAAATTGATGATCCCATTTATGGCACTTATTATGTTGAGTAAGTTCCCAAGTTCGATATTAAGTTGCTATTAATATGTCATAACCTAATAGTATCCTCTGCAATGCTTTACCTGGCAAGGAATGGGTACAATTACTTGACATGTTAAACTACGGGTATAGCAGAAATTCTCAGTCATCAGTACAGCTTATGTGTCCAAATACATTCAGTGTGTCTCAAATCAGCGACTCAGGCATTCAGTCATTCCCTTTCTCCAGGGTCTCGTTTCATGGTACCGTACCAGCTGATGCTTGTACAAAGATCATATTCATGAAGGAAATACTGCATTTTCTGTGTAAGCTTTGGATATCCAGCAAGGTAGAAACCTTGTTAATCAATGAACACAGCATAATCATTTTAGCTCAGTTAAGATCCTTTTCTGGATAGTCTCCTCACTGCAAATCAGGTGTTTATACTATTTGTACCAGAAGGCAGGTTATATATATACTACACATAAAATTTTAAGGATGTTATGTTTTATTTTGTATTTAAAAGTGCAGCTGAAAGGAAGAGACTATAAATTCTATTTTTATAGCACAGTCCTTGCATTTATTTTAGTCATGAAACAAGAAAAAAATCTTATTCCTCTGTGCAAAGGACAACGGAAAGCTTTTGTTTGAGGTAGTGGTAGAATCTGGCCAGTTCGTACATAAAATAAGTAAATCTGAGAGATTAATTTCTCTGCTTTTTACTCTAACACAGTGAATGAGACTCATGCAAAGTAAATCTAGATTCAGAATTGTGATACTGTTCACACTGGTCAGCCCAAGCCAGCTTAGTCAGTCCAGATTCAAGCAAAAAGCTAAGTTCTGAAGTTTGTATGTAATGCCATTAAATTACTCCCTCTCATTCTTCCCAAGTTCCTTTATGAAGTCCCCAAGTAGGAAGGGCCTGGAATTCTCATATCTCTTTGCACTTATGCCCCCTGAGGATTTCTGCACATGCAATTGCTGGGTGTAAGTCTTCTGTCCCAGTGGTTTTAGTGTATTGTGGTAACAGGTGTTAAGCATTAATCACTTGCTGACACCCCACTTGGTTGTGAGCACAGCCCAAGGCATTCTGACACTGGAGAGGCTCACACTTCACTGCAGAGTCAGAAAAGGAGCAAGCATTTATCTCTAGTTCATGTCCAACCACAGGTAAACAGACATAAGGCACCAGACCCGGATGTTATCATGCAATTGCATACTTTAAGGCTGTTTGTGCCAAGTTTATTAATCCTACCACAGATAAGATTTCTGGACAGATACATCAAACCTCCTGCAGACTCAGAAGTTTTTAGAAATGGAATGGAGGTTCATGGGATGGCATTAAAACTGCAGCCATGCTAAATTCATATGCAGTTTTATAGTCAGTAAAATGTAGCTGCACTTTAATTTGCTGTCTGAGCTCAATAAGTGTGAAACAAAGATTGCTTTCCATTTTTCCTGCTAAAACATAACAGTCACACCTTTTATATTATGAGTATTCAACAGATGAGTTCCATTTTTAACTAGATAAAATCAGATTAAAATAATCTCTCTTAATTATGTCACAAAAGATGGTAAATCATGAAAAGCAAGATTCGAGCCCAGTCCAGCCTTACATGCAGGCCTACAAAACCTTCAGTGAAAGAAAGACTTGTATGCTGCTCACTGATTCTTGTATCCCATAGTAAGTTTATAGGGATGAGCAATGAGGCAGACATACTCTTTTTCACTTTATGAGAAGTGGCCATGCCCAGCTCAAATATTTGGAGGCCAGAGGCAAAGCTTAAAAAAAAATACCAAAACAAGAAAAGAAAAGCTTCTTCCTAGTAAAGGTAATAAAGACTAATCACAAGATATTTGCAAATTCTGTTAAAAAAAAAGTCTCCAGTATAACTTCCTCTCTTAATCATGCATGAACATAGGTGTGAGACAGTATTATAATTTTTATTTGCCTTATTATGCAGGTCCAGACTTCACTTGTAAGGTGTGGACATTTGATATAACTGAGAAGTGCTTGTTATATATTTGTTAACTTTCATGCAATCTGGTCATAACTGATAAACTAAGAACTAGCAGCACTTATCTGTGCAGGGCAATGGAGAGAAAGTAGTTATTAGAGTGCACTGGATCTTTCAGGATTCTAATTGCCAAAAGATTGTTTCTCTCTTTAAGGATGATTAACTACACAGAACTCAATTTCCAGACACGGGCTGCATAGTTGAACAGCTAAATTAGCCATACAGGTAGTTATTCTGAAAAAATATACCTCGTTGGCTTACAATGTCTGATAATACTCTGTTACTACTTCAATAGAAAAAGTTATTTCAGGTCTTTTTGTCATTGTAAAGTATTATTAAGTGAAAATATGAATGCAAAGAGCAAGTTTTGTATTAGAATGTCCATCTTTAGGCATCCTGATCCTAGGAATTACTTTGTTGGGTTATCGGCAACAATTCCAAAAGCTGTAGTTGAAAACTACCAAAAACCCCCACACATTAAAGTAGCTAAGAAAAGGAGAGAGGTTAAAACTCCTGCTGGCCCACATGCTTCGACCTGCTACCATTTTGTCAGGGCTCAGCACCTTGGCCATCAATTAAAGTCTCCAAAAGAGGGACTACTGCCCATAAATCTCTGTAAGTCTCAAGCACATCCAACACCAAACTCCATCACAAAAGCAACTTAGCCTGGCCCTACTGACTTGCAAGATGACAGAATGGTGTTTATGTCTTATAGTCTGGCTGGTGGTGACAGTATCTCCTCGTAACACAAAGACAGTATTTTGACATCACAAGTAAATGCAGCCCAAAAGCAAATCCTACCTCTTAGGGTTTGTCCCCAGTTAAGATATGGCAAGCTAAGACAGGAGAGCAGTACCAGCTACCCCTTCTTGTCCGCAGAGGGAAATTCAGGGTTCCTAGGACTAAAAAGCCAACAAAAGGCTGTGTGATTCTTCTGTACAGCCACGATGGCACTGGGAGAAATTAGCTGTGTTAGGCTTTTGATTAAGCATTTAGATTTAATATGCATTGTAAAATTGAAGTCAGAATTTTTCACTGAATTAGATGCTATGAGCAGAGAGTAATATATTTTTGGCTACCATCCAAAATCTGTTTTAACGACAAAAGAACTTATTTGTAACCATCTCTAAAACTCGCATTTGGCTTGTCTTATTAAGGCCTAGGTTAGTAATATCTATTCTGTATGATGTTGAAGTAGATAGATGAAAGGCTAGAATGTCCTTTCAAGAGAACTACTTAGCTTAATAACTTCTTTCCCAGGTAAACTCATCAGGAGCAATTTTTCTGATTTAGCCATGAAGCTTTATAGCACTTAAAATTGCATAAAAGAGACTTGTTTCATGTATAATCAGTCTAGGAGCATAATCCAGTATTATTGACTGATAAAAATTACTGATTATAAGAATAATTTTCTTTTCTTTGACTCTTCTTTGACACAATATTTAATGCAGTTTTTTGAATTGCGCATTGTGCTTTTGGGACTGCACACCACCACAAAACAGTCAAAATATGGGAGTAAATTGCAGCTAAACATTTTTAAGGTTGCACCAACAACCTGAGGTGCTTAAGTACTTCTGTTAGTCTTCCTATGTGATCTGATAGGACAAAATATCATTTTCAAATTAACCGTTATCAAAGACATTTCTGTGTAAATGGACCAAACCAAACTCTAGCTAGAAACTGTAGATAGGCAGTAGAAAACAGATTCTAGCTGTGATAACAATACCACAGTAACTGTTGTTCCTTGAGTCATGGGCACATCCTATATTAGCTAAAATCACTTCTTCTTTTATATCACAGAACCACATCTAAGTTGGAACTTAGGTCTGCAAGACCCCTCCTGCAGCACTGAGATGTGCCCTGCGATTATAACATGACATTAAGCATAGGTCAATGTCCTAAATGAAGATCTGGAGTGTAATCTTGGATACCCATTACATCTGCAGAATATGGTACAAAAGGCATGGGAAACTCATGCTCTTCTGCAGGACATCTGAAGAACACCACAAAATGCTTTAGAGCCTCTAAAATAAGATATGATCCCTATGCTGAAGCAATTAAGTCATTGTGCAGCAGCCCTGGTTTTAAACTTAGCAAAAGCTAACATGAAACGAGTTGGATACTGTACCCCATATCTCCTACTGGAAACTGTTTTGTAACTTCACATTTCTCCTTGTAAGAATCCTGCATGTTTCAAGACTGAAATCCTGTCATCCTTAATACATTCTAATATTTACTTCCAAATGTATTCATAGAATGCAGTTCTATATCAGAATTAATTCTGCTTGAATAAAAAGCTAAAACTCCTTTGGTCTTCTATCATAGAAGACTCTCTTTCACTGGTCTTCCTGTAAAACCTTTCCTATAGATTCATTTTATTTGATCAGGGGTGCTTAGAACTTTATGTAGTATTTCACATGATATTTCATCACTGTCTTGTGTAATAGAAAAGTAGTGTTTCCTTCACAATATGGAAATGCATCACATGATAGGTGGTAGCAACAAACTTACCTTTTTCGTGCTTATGTTACTAGGTTATGATTACCTTATTTAATGCATTTAAGTCTTCTCTTTCTCTGTTTTTGCTTAGGAAAGTTTGTCTCCCTTCCATCATAAGTTTCTAGGTTTTCAATGGACTACAGTGCTCAGACCCTAACAATTAATAGAAATAACAAGCAAAAGTCTAGGAAAGGAAAGCCTGCCATCTTAAACAGCCTATCTGAAGAAGGAAAGAAATTAAAGGGACTTTGTCTGCAGCATAGATTAAAATTTACAGGAAAACTGTTAATCAAAATTTTAGAGTACAAAATTAAGTTAGCAGCCACTTGAATTACTTACAGCTATGTGAAGAAAGTAGCAGCTTTAGGATTTATCACATTTACTTTGTCTCATTAAATCAAATATTCTTTCACATGACTGGAAGTCTTTTCATTGCATTAACCCTGGCCACAAAATCCTATTTTGCAAGTGTATTGCAGTCCCATAGGACTTGCTGCCTTTCCTCTACCTCACTTCCTAATGACAGTTCCACTTACTTTCTTGGAAGCAGTGGTAGGATCAGAATCCCAATGGACTTGAAAAGTGCTTAATGTGGCACAAAAGGTCATTTCAATGAAAGTGGAAGTTATTCAACCTTTTTAGGATCTTAGCATTTCAGAAGTTCCCACATCACCTTTCCAAGTGCTTAAAACCCGTGACTGGGATTGGATTTTCAGACCTCAATAGATAGCAGCCCACTGCGAACAAATAAGGAATGACACATTTGAAAGCCTGCCCTTTCTACATATGTATTTACTTCCCCAGAAGAATGTTTGAAGCATGAGCCCCTTTTCTTAGCTGTGATCCTATCTTTCGGGTTTGTTCCATGCAGCCTGTTAAATTCTTCAGAAAACACATGAAACATATCCCAGGACAGGATTGTAGCATTGCTCAGTGATTCATAAAATGTGTGCTTTAAATCAAGGATATGATAAGATGTATGTAGTTAAGATAGTAGTTCTAAGCACAATACAGAAAAAATAGTGGTGTAATAACACATATGTACTTAATGACCTCTAGTAGGAAATTTAAAACTTCAAGGAAAAATGTGTACATTAACTTTTCTTATATTTCATATACTGATCTATATACAGTCCTAATCTACTGTCTGACTTAGTTTCTGCATTCAGTTTTTCTGTACAGCTGAGCAGACATACACCATAGTATTAAAAAGGAATAATCTTCAGCTTATTTTCTATGTTAGATTTATTTCTGCCATCATAAGAGCACTCTGTGTTCTGGTCTTTTCCTTTTCTATAAGTGATGGAATCATTTCACTTACAGCTAATCGGTAATAGTGCACAAAAGTGGTTCAGATCCTTTGAATCGTGCACAGAACAGTGTGCATGCTGAAGATGTGAAAAACTGTTGCTCTAGCACGCTTCAGCAATACTGCTGTTTAATATGTAGTTCCATAGGTCAAAACCATTTGTCTGTAGCAGAGTTTGGCATATTGAAATGATAGGACACTGCTCAGTGCTGTTCATTATGCAGTGTAGATTGTCCCCAACAAAATTGTGTGGAGTATAAGGGACATGCTCAGGCCCATTGGGGGTTCATAATGGTTCACTCTCTAACCACACACGCCATAGTCACATACAGCATCCTACTGTGAAAATTATCATTTTCCCCAACTGAACCCAGTTTTTAATCAAAACCAAATTTTTTCCAGCCACATAAATAGAAGAACTCAATTTGAAAACCCTGTCCTAGAAGCAAAAAGGAAGCTACAGCAGCATAACATGCCCAACGCAGAACTTGGAACAAAGCCTATGCAGGCCCAAGGTTTCCGAGGTACAGTACCATGTCAGCTATCTTAGTTAAGATGAAAATCCTGCTCTCCTGTTTATGTGACAATCATTTTGTCATAGTCTAATTAGAAGAGTAGTGTTGCCAAAGCTCACAATGTTATCACCTCTATCCTAACAATTTTCTCCCTTAAATGTCCAAGTTCCAATTAGTTGCAGGACTCATGAGCCACCTAAAACACCTAAGCTTCAGAGGTGCAGAGAAAAGACAGAAAAGTTGACTCTAGTGTTTCCTAAAGTCTGAGAAACTAAAAGCACAATAAGACCTCCAAAGTAATTTTCTAAATAAAATCATAAATTCTGTCCCTACAAATGTACGACTCTCTCTTGAGCAGCCGAGGTTGGCAACACTGAAATAATTAATTGTACTTTTTCTAAATTACTCTTAATTGATGTTTGGTATGTTTCTAAGCTAGCTCATCTAGCAAGCATCAATTAAGATAAAAGCCTCAAGCACAGTGTTACAGGAGTTTACAAGAATACAGCCACTTAGTAACGTAAAAATTAATGTGCTTAAAATGAGCTGTGTAAGCAGCAAACAGTATTGGTAGAGACAAATGAACTTTAATATGAGGTTATAGTCAGAGAATGAGGCTTGTTCTCCTTTGTAACAGTAGAAAGCTCCTCAGCAACCTTACCTAGACCCAAATTTGCCCGCCTGCGCCTCGCTCCCAAGAGGTCCCGCAGCGTGAATGACCTGTCCCAGTGGCAGCGCGACCCCGCCGGGACGCGCAGGCTGTACGGTACGTGCTCCGCTGCCCGCCAGCCCAGCCCCACCGCTGCGGCCGCAGCCAGAGCAGCTCGAGTCACAACCTTTGCACCTTCCTCCCACCCTTCCTCACCACGTGCAGCATGGGAGAGAAGCACGGGGAGCCCCCCCACCACCCGCACTGCACCGAGGCACGCGGAGAGGGGACACGAAGGTTGCACAGCCGTTATGTGTGTCACATTTTGGATGCCAAAACTCCCGTGTGTCTGGAGAGAAAATCTCACATAATGTTTAGCTCTTCTTGGTAACAAATGGAATGAGATGTTCACAGGGGATATTTTCCTCATTGTGGCTGGGAGGGAAATTGTGGAGAATGTATTACTTTGTAGACAAAGCAGAATTTATGCGTTAGGAAAGAGGTTTTTAAATTACCTCACAGATCATTTTTATTGTTGTAATTATTTTAGCGACACGATATCCACTTCTAAATGTATTTCTAATATGAAAGAATATTTATAACTCCCCATTTATGGCTGATCTGCCATAGATAAGAAATATATTTTAAGCTTTGTATTAATACAAGAACTCACAAATATTTCTCCTGGAATGCCTGCACCCTTTATTTTCTTGCTTTTCATACACTGTCACTCACTGTCAGCCAATATTGTTGTCTGCTCTCCCTGAGGTGTTGTGACTAGATCAGAACTTTTGTCTTTCTTGTTTGTGTTGACTGATGTAGAAAAACCACTCTTCACCCGTGATGCATCACAGCTGAAGGGGACTTTCCTCAGCACAACTCTTAAGAAAAGCAACATGGGTTTTGGATTTACCATCATTGGTGGGGACGAGCCAGATGAGTTTCTCCAGGTGAAGAGTGTAATTCCTGATGGGCCTGCAGCACAAGATGGGAAAATGGAAACAGGTAATTAAGAAGGTTCCTCTGTTCTTTTATAAGAGAAGTAGACTAAGAAAACAGGTTTCTGAGTCTCACTCTTTCCATGAATGCATACATTTTTCCATATTACTTTCTGTGTTAGTGTGTAGAAAAGGTAAGTTTCTCAGTAAAACTTTCTTCTAATTTTCCTTTCTAATAAGTGCCAAGTAGCTTATTTTTCCCATTTCACAATATTTGAAGGGAGAAAAGATGTCTGCATTCTCCTACATAAAAATGGGATATGATGTTCTTTGGTTTACTTAAGGGGAGTCTGGAAAGAAAAGAGACAGGCAGAGAGAGTACAGACTACTAAGGGCAAATTTATTTCTTTAGAAAGAATGGTTTTGCAAAATAATCCATTGAGTCTGATCCAGTGTTGTTGTCATTATAACTATCAAAACAAGAGTCTTCAGGGTGGCATAAGGACACATAGGCATTTGTCTCCTATTAATAATCTGTGAGAACTAACGAAAGAAAAGAAACTTCCTCTGAACAGATTTAAAGCTGCTCTGAAGGTCTGGACCACCACTGGGATTATTTTCATGTCCATAGATTGATGAAAATTGCAAACCACTGTCTGCAAGGTTTGTCATGTCAGGTCTATGTATGAATGAAACCTTTTTGGAGAAAGATAAATCAGTTTCCAAGCAAGCTGGCGTCTTCTGTAGAGAAAGGCATTCAGAGAATAATATAATATTTCAGTTGACAGGGACCTCCAGTCACTAACCTCCTTTTTAAGTTTGTGGCTGGATCAGGTTTCTCAGGCCTTCATCCATGAGACTTGAGAAAATTTTAAAGGACATAAATTCCACAGCCTCTGTGGACTCCTGTCCCAGTCCTTCACCATTCTCATGGTGAAAATTTTTTCTCAGAAAAGTTGTGAATGCCCTGTCCCTGGAAGTGTTCAAGGCCAGGTTGGATGGGGCTCTGAGAAACCTGGTCTAGTGGGTGGCATCCCTGCCGATGGCGAGGGAGTGGGAACCAGATGACCCTGTAGGTTCCTTTAAACCCAAACCATTCTATGGTTCTATAATTTTTGTTCCTTAGATCCAGTTGGGCTCTCAGCTGGTGCATCTGGTTACTAGTGATCAACTCCCATGTTCATGCAGCCCTGTCACTCTGTTACCACCTCTTCCCAACAGTCCTTGTTCCTCAGATAATAAGTCAGGCTGCACAGTGATAATGGGACATGCAGAATTTATCCTTCCATTTCTTGCCAAGAGTTTACAATACAGAAGTGCTAGTTTTGGATTTTTGATGCCTCTGAAGAAAACCAAGTTCGTGGTGGCAGTAGAGTCACTATGAAGATGATTTTCTGGACTGTGATAATAGATCACCATGGATGGACCATAGCAGCAGAGCAGGATCCTTTTAGTACGTTAAGGTGCAGGAAGCAGACATAGAAACACACACAGGCATAAATAATGCTGGTGGAATAGTCTCAAGTGATTTTTCTAGAAATGTCCTTTCATCCTTCTTTCGTCATAGTAAAGGAGTTATCTGGACTACTACATGCCAGAATAAATCACCATGAACTCTAGTTTTTTTTTCTGTAAGACTCTCCAGGACTTGGCAGGTAGGAAGTGTGAAGGTTGTGAAAAGCACACTTTAAAAAAAAAAAAAAAACAAAACAAAACACAGTTTGCTTCAAATGTAACATTATAGTTGGTGCAATGCTTCTAATGCCAAACAGAAAATTTATATGAAGAAGTAAAGAAAGAAGTAGAACATAGGTTCTTGGCATTTGTTTTATTAACAAAAATTAGTCTAACAGCTTTTTTTAATCCTCTTTGCTTGTTGCTATTTTAACTTAGTGCAGTTTGATTCCCAAAGGCAAAATTTATTAAATTAGCTGATTAAGTGTATAGAACAGACTTCCTGAAGTTTGAAGATTTCAGTAACATGAACTTCATTTTTCCTGAATATTTTCATATTACCTAATAGATGGCATGAGAGCTTTTCCTTGTTTGTCATGGTTTAGCATTCTCAGATGCTGCACTCAAAGTGTGGGCTGGTTGTTCATATGGAGTTCTTTTCTCTGGAAAGCAGGGTATTCTTGCAACTTACTTATTTTTTTATCTTGAAATTGAATATAGATTTCATAATATTATTTATGATGATTATTGTAGAGATGGATGAGAATATATAGGAAAAATGTGCTTTAAAATGTATAGAAATAACATTTTTTTTTCCCTGAGGTAACTAATTTGATTACATTAAGAATGCTAAACAGAAATGTACATTCAAATACATAATCACTCTATAATTATGTAAACCCCAAACATACAAAGTTGCATCTCAGAACAAATTTTGGTCTCAGATGTTTTCATTGTTAAGAACGACAGAGTTCTGATGTAAAGTAACTGGAGAATCTCAGATTAATGATTGTGGCATCTAACACAGTTTCTATGAATATTTGAAGTAATTTCTAAATATGATAATGGTGAACTGAAAAAATGTGTTTAAGGTCAGAATGTTTGTAAAAACACTGTTCAGTAAAGTGCTTGAATTTCCTGTTATCTAATCCTTTTTAAACTTCCTGAAGTAGGATTTCTTTCCCTATTGAGCCTTTTTTACAATCCAATCAACTGAAGATATGAAAGCCTCTCAGGTTCCATCAATAGCTCATATAGCCGTTAAAATCTTTTGTTTGAAAACTGTTTGAAATTACATATGTTTCTTTTTGTTTGTTAGGTAGGCATCACTGGATGATGAACAGAGCTTTTACAGTAGATTTTATTTGTTCTTTTGACACAAACTGTGTGGAGTTATTTAATTTATGTCCACTCCTGCTACCTGATCAGATATGGTCAGAGTCATAGGAAGCTTGGCCTTGTGATCAAACATCATATTGTGGCATTAGGGCATCACACTAGAAAGTCTGGGGACAGTGACAATGGTCTGTGACACTGTCTGAGTGTAAGGGATAACCACAGGTGCTGGTGCTCCCAGCTCTAATATGATTCTGGAGCCTGTCCCTTGCAAAGCTGGTACTATTCTTTGGTCAAGTGATTATCAAAATCTTCATGCTTCAGACCTGCATCAGATTTGGGGAAAGAAAGAAAGATCTTACCTGGTCTTTGCCACAGGCTGAAGATGCCATCACTATACTTCAAGCTAATTGTTAAAGAAACAAGCTCATAGAAAACTACCATTGTAACTTTGGTTTACTTCTCCATCCAAAATCTCTTGTTGGTATCAGATACAAATGCTATTCAAAGAGTGAGTCTATGTAAGATACTGTCATCCTCTAACATGATCATAACAAAGTGAGTTGACCTGCAGGTTTCAAAATGGAAAAATTATGGATTTCAACCTTTGGAACATAGCATCATAAGACAGTCATAGAATGGTTTGGGTTGGAAAGGGCCTTCAAGATCATCCAGTTCCACCCCCTGTACCATGAACAGGTACTCCTTCCACTAGAACAGGTGGAACTCCAGTGTGTTGAACACACTACACAGTTTGGTGTTTTCGGAACCTTGTTGAAGGTGCGCTCAATCCCAGTGTCCAAGTCACCAACAAATCTGTTAAATGGTGCCTGTCCCAATACTGACCCCTGAGGAACACTACTGAAAACTTGGAAGCCACTGGGAACACGGACTTGGCATTGCTGTGATGCTATGAAACAATAAAGCAATGAGGCAAACTGAGTGCACTGGGATGGAACAGCAGATATCTGAGGTCCTGACAATCTATCAGAACCATTTGGTGCCCATTGCTGGGCACTAAGAGATACTTATATTTGTCCTAGACCTACAATAACCCTCACAAGCAGACTCAGAGGAACCACATCTTAGTGGATGAGTCAAAACCAAACAAAATTACATTCCTGATCCCATTTACCAGATGTTTCAGAATTTGTAAGGGCTCTTATGCCCTCATGTAAATCTAGCATCTGTGAGCTAATGGCTGTTAATAACACTGCAAATGCCTTTCTAGGACAAGTTTTAGCATTTGGAGCTCAATCAAGCTGCTGGATATGAACATTATACTCTGTCTACCTCAGGACAGCCTAGGAGCTGATGCCACATTCTTTTCTGGGAGTTTACGTTGCTTTGTCTTGTCTGAAGCTTCATGCAGCTGATAGAAAACTGTCTGTATTTAAGAGGCCCCTGCATCCCATTAAAATGCTGAGTGAACATCACTGGTAAAAGACAGCATCTACATGAAAAGATTTTTATACAGTGAGTGATTTTGAATGACTGATGTTCTAAGACAAAGATTTAGGCCTGCGGCTGACTCAGATAAAAGCTTAAGCTGCAAAGGCAGAAACTTTCCTGAAATTCTCAAGGTTATTCAATGGACTGGATAAACTGAAACACTCCCCCACAATCAAGCTTGGGGAAAGATTCTGACTCTCTACGTTTCAGCAAGCTCCATTTCCCTTGGTGAAAATGTCCAGGAAACAGCTCAAAGACATGAGGATCAAATGGTTAATGGAGTCTGGTGATGACCCTTCTGACTGATGAATAGCTATGGTGATTGCATGTTGAACTTTTGAGAAACATACATATATGTGTGTATATATATATATCTGTGGTGAAATGTCATAGCTCAACAGTGTGAATCAAGAAAGGGGAAATATGTTCTTTCATTTCATCTGCCAGGCATACCCTTGGCCAGCTTTAGATACTAAATCATCTGTAAACAATGCACACTTGGGCTTTTTTAGATGTTATTCTCTCAGGAATGGTAGTTTTGCTATGCTAGTTGATCTATTCTAGAGACAGAAATTCATAAATTAAAGATGAGGTCCAGCTAAGAGAGAGAGATGTCTACAAGACAGAAGTCTACATCTACCATATAAGTAGACCTCTACCACTTTTACATGACTGTAATAGGATGAAGTCTAGAAACAAGAAATCCAGAGTCTAGAGATTGGTCCTACATCTCAGAATTGCTACTGCATCTTAGAGATCTTCAAATGGAATGATCAAGCTGTTAAAAATGCTAGAAGGAATAACCTATGGCCTTGCTGCTATTCGTGGACCTACTGTCAAGACCCATAACAATCTTCTGCATATGATGAATTTTTCAAGAAGCTAAGGTTACTTTAAATGTAATCAAATTGGAGAAACCACATTCATTAATCTACAAATTCATAAATGTTGTTATTTAACTGAATAAGAGCAAAATCAAAGCCATTATCATGTGGTTGACCCTACAATGTCACTAAGCTTAGGGAATAGTTATCTAGTTTCATTAATACATGTTTTTTTTTTCACAGTAAGGTTGATATCTTACAACCCCTGTAAAGGGTACTGAAGACAGAAGGAGTTGGGGACATCTGCAAAAGGATGCATTTTTACAAGTTTAAACAGATCCATAATTCTGTTCCCTATTTACCCATCGTCAGGTCATATGAACAAACCAGCATCTCACCTAATGTCAGATCAGTTACGAAGCAAGCTGTTCGGTTTCAGCAACAGAAAAGATGAACAATGTATGCATAAAGAATTCCTTCAATCCAAAGAAGCAAATACATTAAAATAAAATCCTTTTTGGTAGTCATTTGGGAATGTGATTAGTGCTGGAATATCACTAAAGGACTCAATGTATCGTGACCACTCACCACTGTACCTATTTTCTTTTTCAAACAGGTCATGTCTATCACATGCACTATCAGTCAAAATATCTGATGATGTTCTCTTTTACAACATTCCCTTCCCTTGGTAGCCAACTGTTTACCACAGTGGCCATCCCAAGAGGTTCACTGACCAGGAGCTCAATGAAGAACTGGTCGCACACATCGGGCTTCATTGCCTCAGTACCAGAAGCTGGCTGAAATTTAGTTACCTCACCTGCCTGACACCACCTCATCCAGTGGCTCCAGGAAGACTGGCCTGACAAAATTAAGGCATGGTGTTAGGCATTGTTCTGGAGCACAAGCCCTGTGGGGAGAGGCTGAAGGAGCTGGGGTTGTTTAGTCTGGAGAAGAGGAGGCTTAGAGGTGACCTCATCACTTTCTATAACTACTTTCTATAAGTTATAGCCAGGTGGGGGTTGGTCTTTTCTCCCAGGCAGTCAGCAATAGGACAAGGGGGCATAGGCTTAAGCTCTGTCAGGGGAAATTTAAGTTGGATATTAGAAAGAAATTCTTTACAGAGAGAGTAATCAGGCATTGGAATGGCCTGCCCAGAGAGGTGGTGGTTTCACCATCCCTGGACATTTTTAAACTGAGATTGGACATGGCACTGAGTGCCATGATCTAGCAAAGGACTGAATTTAGACCAAGGGTTGGACTTGATTATCTTGAAGGTCTTTTCTAACCTGATCGATTCTATGAATATGGGAGATTGTGCTACCAGTTGGGCTACTGAGAAAGGACAGTCTTTTCATTGCTGTTATGAATCTCTAGGCTAAAACACTCCTAATATATACCAAGGTCTCATCAAGTGTCAGTCTTGCAGCTGCAAGCTGATGCCCAGTGGCAGGTCTGAGAGAGGAGCAGCAGACATAAAACCAGCTTGTGTTATCAGCCTCCCTTAGCATCCCTGCTTTCTTTGGAAGCTAGGATGTTTCATCTGAACTGTTTTACTCTAAGACTGAACATCTCTCTCTGTCTTCCTATGTTGCTATTAATCCCATGAAGTTAGGGGAAGGAAAAGTAACTGTTTGGAAAGTAACTAACAACAATAACAGAAATTACTTCAGGCATCAGGGAGAGTGATTTCTCCCACCTATGGATGTGGATTTGTGTTACATTTACTGCTTGCATTCAAACATCCTCCAGGAAGATGATGAAATGGTGCAAAGCACTGTCCTTGCAACAGGTGCAACCAAAACCTACTGTTCCTTTCACCTTTCTTTTTTGTGAGCCAAACCAGAAGTAACTATTTGTTAAAACCTCAGTCTTTTTTTCCAATATAGGTCTTCTTTCATTTCACAATTTAATTTGGCTTTTCAAGGAGAAGACATTGAGAGGGTGTGGAGACTGGAACTACAATATGAATGCTGTGCTCTTTGCAGCACACATGAGGATGGAGCTTATAATGCCCTGCTAGTTCATAGCTGAGACGAGTGGACATAACCTATTTTTAATTTGTCCAGTACACAGCATCCCACTTCATTTAATCCACTTTGTTTTTCACCATAAAACTTGCACATATCATATAACTAATGACAAAACTTTTCAAGAGGTGTACAGTTAAAATCAACCCTGTTTTAAGAATCTGTCAGTGTTGGTAGTCCTCACAATTTTATCCTGCATCTCTCTGTAACCAGAATTCTTTAAAGCACAACTCTTAAATGTTGTTGTTGTTTAAAGGGGACTAAATGTAAATCTTAGCTTAAATTTTACAGGATAAAAGCTTCTATCCCCTTGTTGCAGAGGAAAGTGCTGAAGTATGACTACATTTTCTTTAAGAGGTTTCAAACACAGAGCAAAGAAAAAAATGCCAGTTTTACTATTTATTTGATACCATATATTGAGACTTGCTTTAGCTGGGAAAAGGGATATGACTCATGGTTTTAAATGTTTGCTGATGACAGTAAAACTAATATTTGCATCTTAGGAATATTAATAACAATTAAGAACCTGGTAGCAGAAAAAGATTGTTTTTAAATCCCCCTTGCTTTCATATTTTAAAGCAGGCAATTAATTGAACTATGCATGTAAATAGAAAGACTGGCAGATAGCACTTAAGTTGCTAGAAATTTTTAGTGCTTCTGTTACTTTTTTCTAGGATTAATTTTCCATTATATTTTTTTATGTTTCTATGGCTTTCATATAAAATGAACTTGTTACAGTAGTCACGGTAATATCTCTAAATTCCTCGTGTTAACCAAAGGACTGGAAAAGGTGTCTACTTTTGTCACAAAATTACTGAATTCTAATCTCCTATTTTAGTGTTTTCTTCATATATTTGTTCTTTTGATACTCACTGTATTGTTAGGTACTCACCAAATGATAACCAGGACAGAGATTAGCCTAGACTAAGAAAAAAGTATCCATATTTTGTATATCATACATTATTACTGTCTGCATCTGAGGGTGGTCTTTATGTGTACCTTGTCAGATTTTTTTGGTTGACTGGTGTGATATTCAATAGCTTTGTGTTCTCCCTGAGTTGCAGAAAATCCATGTTGTCACTATTTGTTCTGCCTGATATGGAGTTAGAGGTTGAATTCATGTTGCCTATCTGAGCTACTGAGCATTCATTAAGCACTGCATACAAATAGACCTTCCTCGAGGTACAAAGGCTGCTTTTTAGTCCTATCATTTGGCTATTCCCTTGAAGTCTTCAATTAAAATTAATTATACAAACTGAAAGAGCAATTACAGTAGAGCATGTAAGTTGGATTTTGAAATGCTTCTGAAAATGGACAGTGTGTTCATTAAGTCATGGGAACAATTACAAAGAAATTCTTAAGAACTTCTTGTCTTCATGTCACATGAGATGATTCTGGGTTTGCACTATTAGTACTAATGGAACTCAGTGGTCTCTGACTCACATATCTAAGGGTTTAGCCCTAAAGTGTGCCATAATATAGAAATTTTGGGAATCTTCTGTCTCAAGTTTTAGGCTTAGTACCTTAATTCAAGGTGGTTCAAAGCAGAACATTAAGGAAGATAGATCCCCAAGTATGGTGTCAACAGGGAGGAAAAGGTTGCCTCCAGCAGATAACTGAGACTACCAAGATTTGGGTGCAATTCAGTTGCATGAACATAGGTGTTCAGTGCTATTAAAAGTTCCAGGGATCCCACCTAGCCTCCTCCTGCCTTCCAGGCAGCAGTCTTTTGTAAGTCCTGTGTGGTGCTGCAAGTCACATATGAATATCTCAAATGCCCAAGACTGTTGTGAATTACATTAGACACCTGTTAAACAACCTCTTTCCTCCTTCAACAAGGCGTGCATTCACAGAGTCCTGTTTCCTTATCATCTATTGCAGCAAACAGTGATTAATTAATTACTGTAATAATAACTCTTTCCTGACAATTTTAAGGATATTTGTTTCCCTAACCTAATTCAAAGCTCACATTTGTGGTTTTATGAATACTTAAGAGAAACTACAAATACCCTTTTAAACTTATTTGGCTTGATTTTATCTCATTTAATATTCAAACTACATTATAAGAAAATAAGATGGTTGACTTCAGCTATATACTGGTGGTTATTAACTCATTTTCAACTCCAGCACTTATAATATTTTGCTTCCCTATATTATTGGCACCCATAAAGAATATATCAATATTAGGAATGAATAATATATATAACTTGTTTCCTTTCCTGTAGTGACTTTTCTTCAAAAGACTCATTTTCTTCAAGTCCAGATAATACACAGAAATGCATGAGGAATCTGAAAAGAACAGCAGTCTTTCATTTTACTTTGATAAAATCCATATTTTTACACAAGAGTGTATGGTTTATGGCACTTCATTTTGAAAGAAATTTACATTTTTTGTCACTATATTTTGATCTATGTTTATCAGTCCTAGAAATGATAATGTGTGCTCATTACCCAAAATAGTAAAATATTGAACATATATATAGTTGAAGTCCTGGGTTATGTAAGTGTGCTGCAATAGTCTTCTGCAGGAGAGAGTATATGAGAAGGTCTGCTTATTTGTGGTAAGTTTTGTCTAATATTTAAACCATTAAAGCAATTCTTCCAACACCAGCTATAGAAAGTTGAATATATTTGATTAGAGATGGCTGAGGTCAGAACATGTCCAGTCATGCCAGTACGGCACTTACTGTCCTTTTATCCAGCTGGGTCACCCTTGACCAGATTCTCACTGCGTTTATGTTTTTATTTAACCCAAAAACTAAAAATTAAGTAATTTGATGGGAAGAGAGGGCATAATGGAGATATGATCTATGATAATACAAAAATCCTGTATCTTATGGCCAAATGCAACACAAACCATGTACACAAGACATACACACCCTGTTTAACCCAAGCTACCACTCTCAGTTTCTGTAACATGAGTAAATGAAGATCTGGTGCTCAAAGGTGCCATGTCTTAGCAGAAAATGAGATCATACAGAAAAAAAGAAACATGATAAAATGTGAAAGAGCAAAGGTAAAAAAGCAGAGAGAATATTTGGGCACAAATTATTCAAGTATGTGTGGTCTCACATTCCTACTAAGTAAAGGTCTGACTCCATGGGAAAAATGGCCACAAAAGCCAAAAGCATAGACAAGGATACTGAAACTATGTCATACATATTGCAATATGCAAAATACAAAGGCAGGAAAAATGTTAAATGATTTATTCTGACTGCTGTCACATAGTAATACACCTTTATCCAATTTTAGTGTTCATATTGTTGTATACACTTGTGTTGTGTATGGCAAGTCTAGGAAGCCCATAAATTCATTCTTCAATCTGAACTCCTTCATATGAAACCTGCAGATTGTGCTATTAGCATATTTAACATTGGCCAGGAGATGATAATATATTGTCACAATCCTCACATTTATTAGGAGAGTTTTTGTAAGTTTTGCAAGTTTTGTGTTGAGTCAGCAGCGTGAAAGGAACTCAGTGGCTGCCAACAGTGCTGCAATTGCAAAAATAACTTTTCTTCTATCAAATATAATTAAAATCTATCTCACATGATTTGGCTATTTGTATGAATAGACAAAAAATATACATTGAAAATAATAATCATCTCATGTACTATTTCATTCAATAAATAATGTCATCTTGTTCCTTAACAAGAATGATCTATGAGGTCAGAAACCATTTCTTACTATATAAAGAGATGACAGGAAGTGTGAAGATGAGATAATTTCGTATTTCATCACAAAATTAATCTAGAACTATGCTTTATTATAGTATCATTAGCCATGCCAACTTTGATTTTCTTTTGTTTTGGCATATAGGGCTTTATTATACCACTCAATTATAATTATTTTTTTTTTTTAAAGTAAACATTTGGCTGAGTTTCAGACTTTAATTTTGATTTTTTTATTAAAAAATGAATTAAGAATGCATATTCACCTCTTCCTCCACATTTGTGCAACCAAATAAAATCTGTTTCTATATTAAAATCTGAGAGGTCAGAAATTCAGCTTATTGCTTGCCTTAACTGTTCGTTGAGAAAAAATTTTAAAGCTAAAATTTGAAGTAAATTTTAAACCTTTGAAAATTTAATAATAAATTAAGTAATGACTTTTAAGATGGAATTTCTGCTCTATCATTAGAATGGGAAATATCTCTCTTGACAGTAAGCATTTTACTTAAACAAATTTGTTAACATCCCTGTACCTGAATTTCCCCATTCAAAAGGAGATACAGTCATTTTAGAACTTTGTAAAGTCCGATAATTATTGCCGTTAGCAACTTCCATCATAACTGCTAAAAACGTTAGTGAAGAGAAGCCTAATGGAGTTCAGCTCAAGATATTAATACTCTGAGTGTTCAGTTGTGCAATATACATTAAAACAGAAATCTGTGCTTAATCGCATGTGGATCAATTTTTATTTTTTTTTGTCACTACTCTAAGTTTATCGTTTGATGCATGGCACAATGTAAAACTATCCAGAGTTGCGTTAGACATGAGGAAACATTTCCAGGTATATAAATCATTTTCTAGGAGCTTTGTGAACCTTTAACTAATGAGGGTTACAGAGACATTTCAGGAAATTTTATTGTAAGTTCACTTCTAAAGCATTTTTCACTGTCTTGTAGCCAGAATCAGGATATTAGCACAGATGTGCCTCTTATCTGACCCTGTTTAGCCTTTGTAAGAAGAGCAAAGTTTATTCCAGCACTTATGCAACTGCTTCTTTGTAATTGATGATTCTGACATTTTAAAAAATAGCTTGTTTGTTTAAAGACCTGTAATGAAAATTTCTCAATGATATAAGGAGCGCTTTTCGAACCAGGAGGCAGGCATTGAGTGAATCTTGATGAGACGTGAGAAGCCCCTAGAGAAATTCTTCCAGCCTTTTCTCTCTCTGCCCCACAAAACTCTTCTCCCCTCCAGCAGTCACGTAAGTGCGATACTGACTGAGTCAGTGGATGTAGGTGGAGCTTGAGATGCTCTGCTGCTCCCATATGCTCTGTGCGTGCAGCAGCAGGAGATGCCTGGGCTGCACTTGCTTCTCCTCATCCCCTCTTTCACTTGGTACCAGAGGGAGGTGGTGCCATGGGGGTGGAATCAGGATCCCCTAAATGCTGCTCTGCTGCCATGCCCAGATAAGTGAGGACTGTGTACAGGAGGCAAATTCTTGGTGTCTGGAGCTTGGATGTTTTGCCAGGTCTCAGCTATCAGTCTCAGGGGGTGACTAAGCTGGTGGAGGGAGGAGAAGAGGGTCCCGTCTCCAGAGTCTGGGTGTGGAACTGGGAGAAAACTGACTGTACTAGGATTGGCTGGAGCTGAAGATGAGATAATTTGGTTTTGTTCTGCAGGGAGGCAGGGAGAAAAGGCAGTAATTTTATGCTCAGAGATGCTGGAGAGTGGGTGTTTCTATGTGTGTGAGCATGTAGGAGGTGGGAGGGGGAGGGCAAGGTACTAAGGGAAGAAGAAAGGAGCTCTGCAAGAAAGGTCTGAGAGCAGAGATGTGAGTACACTGGCAGTTTTGCTCCTTTTGATGTACTGTTTTCTTCTTCAGCTCCAAATGGAAGTAAATTAAAATTCTTTGTATTAAACTAATCTCTTCTGCATTAAAATCAGCATCATTGTATGCAGTATTTACTGAGACTTTTTTTGCCATCCTGTGCATCACCTGTAGTAGAGCTGGGGGAAATTCAGATAATATTGGACACGTCTTCTTGAAAGGTCTGTTCCTTAAGAATTGATTCATAGGCTAATAGTGAGTCATGAAACATGTTGGAGTATGTGGCTGCTCTGTTATTTGTTGATCTCTTCTGTTCCACTTTTACATATGCAAAGTAACAATTTTCAATAAGCAAAATCTATCAGCCGTTTATGATCACTGGCCTGAAATCACACCTTTGAATTCTGCAAACCCATCAGCTCTGAAGAAACTGTCAGGGCTGGGTTGGGGGGTGCCTGTGACATGGTGAAGGGCTGAAAGAGCACAGAAAAAACTGGAGGGTTTGCACTGGGGCGATTCCAAAAAAAAACAGGCAGCAGACAGAGTAGGAAACTGCAAAATGAGGAAATTGAGGTAGTGATGAGAACCTGACAGTGCTTTCATGTCTTCTAAGGAAGAGGTGCAGGTCATGGTTTAAAGAAACGTCATTGTATGGGAATGTGTGGGGCTGCATTAATCATACCCCCATCCTAGTATGTTAGTGGATTTATTCTCCTGATATTGGGCAGAACCTCAGCCAGCACTCTCAGGTTTGATGGAGTCTGGTTGGCTTTATTCCATCAAAACCTCCAGAAAAGTCCATGTGCCACAAGGCAGCCTGGTGTGCTCAGACATGTCCTCAGACATCCAGCCATGGCACAGACACTGCACTGTGTCCCATCACCAGTACTAGAAACCACACGTGTATTTAACTTTATTTAATAAGTGGGTTTGAGGGTAGATTCCTCTGTCAAATTCCACATGAAATTGATAGAATACTACACATGGCATCAAAATATTGATCACATTTATGTATTTATACTTTTAATATCATTTTAGAAGGCTGCTTTATTTCAGTAGGGGAGAGTTGTTGTAACACAAATAAGAGAAGTCAGAAATACTATTGCCTTATCTCTGGTCATTTTCCAGACAGATCACAATGGCAGCATCATCACTTAGAGTTCAAAAAAACTTCCTTTTTTTGGTAGGTTGTTTTTGACAATCTGTTTAGTCTGTCTTATTCCAATTAATTTCTGCATATCAGACAAGAGAGTATTTTTTTAGGCCAAACGATTGCATCAAAAGGAAATGTTGTTGACTATTATATAAGAGATACAAGTGTTTCTAGTGCAGTTCCTATTTATTGAAAAACTAGTTCTGAATTGTTTTGGGAAAGAGGGACAGTATTAAGAATTGTGTACTTGAGCAATTGTTCGTGTCAAAAATTCTACTCCAGCCGAGATGCCAAGCTGGTAGATTTTTATTTTAAAGTGTACAGCGTTGTAAGTACTATCTTTCAATAGTCTTTTCAGTTCTCAATGCAGGATTGTGATACTTTAATAATTTCATTTGCTACAAGAATAATTAATTGATCTTTGTTAGAAGATTATTTGTAATTTCAAGTCAACTGGAAGTAATATTTTCCCAAAAATTTTAGTTAGTATTATAAACTTAAGAAAATTCAGTGAAGGAACAGAATCACCATGTTTTTAGTTTTTAGAGTCTTTTCAATTTAACTATTCCAGAAAAATTGCCACAAACTGGCAAATTCTTCTAGCTAACCCCAACCTAGGGAAAAAAATTCTCAGAAAACACATTCTTTGTATAACCTCATTTCCCAGTTATATATTAACTTCCTAATGAGCACAGCTCCTAAAGAGGAGTTTGTGAAGCAACATGCATGTCTGTGGTGTGTGTGGATAGGCATAGATACAGCGGTGCAGCAGTGCTGGTGCTCCAGCAATGACACCAGTATCAGCACTCCCCAAGGCCACAGAGCACCCCAGGGCTTTTTACATAAATGTCCTCTACAGCCATTTTCAAAGGCCAGAGTTTCACCTGAGTCACCCCATTCTGTATCAGACTTATAAATACATAATGCTTTTCCAATCACAGTCTGTCAGAGATAATCTATTGTAAAACAATTATATGCATTGTAGTAGTAGTGCAGGTATCTATATGTATTTAGAAGTATTAAAGAGGTAGTAATATAAAATTGTTTATAATACTAGCAGATGTTGAATGTGTGTGATGAAGTCTTTTTATCTGTGTATGTCTGTGGGTAGGTGTGCTGAAGGTGTGTCTGTGTAAAAATATACATGTGCATATGTGAATTTATATATAAAAAATAAACATACAAGTTAGTCCATTTCAGGGAAAAAAAAAAAAAAAAGAGGGAATTCTTTCTAGGAGTTAGGGGATACAGATGAACTATAATATTAATTCATTAAATCAAATATTTTTACAGATACATCACCAAGGGGCTCCATGGTGCTCTTTTACAGTAATCAGCCTGGTCCCAGGGATATGGGATTTCAACTCTTCCACATAGAAATATATCCACATTTAGGTGTGTGTGTCAGAATCAGGAGCTAATTTTCTTCCAGTATGAATACCATGATGAACGTGCTTTATCTTGGATTGACAGAAAAAGCCAGCTTTCCCTGATTTGGGTCTTCTACCAGTTAAGTTGTACAGGAGCTGCAGTGGCTATAGCAAGCACCATAAGGTTTTCTCTCTCTCATTCCCACTCTTTTTCTAATAACTGGAATGAAGCTGAAGGGAACAGCCAGACTAAATATGGGAAAGAGGAGGTACTAGAACAAAAACCCTAAAGCAAATGATAAAATATAGAGTGTAAACTTGATAAAGACTGTATCAAAATCTGTTTGCACAATGCAAACATATAATGCATGTAGACAACCTTTAATCTATCATTTTCCAAAAGATTACTCCAAATTTGGGATATGTAATAGATCTAAAAGGCACTTGAAACAATCTCTCTCTCTCAGAGTCAAGACTGGAAAGAGAAAGTCAATGTGTTTAGTCAGTGCCTGACAGCCTTTCTGTGGCTATGCAAGCAGCCCTGTCCAGTTGACAAGCAGAGGGATGCATAATACCTGTACAGTATAATTGTGTCAGCATCAACAGACTGCAGCAAGATTTTTACTCTTTCTTGCAGTGGCAGCAAGTTCTTCTCCCAAATATTAGAAATTACATGAGATACGACTTTTTTGTGACCTCTGTTTGCATCCTGCAGTAGCAGTTTTTAAGGACAGCCTAAATATCAAACCTATTCCTTCAGAGTAATTTAAATTTCTCATGCACTGTAACCTTACTGTTTGATTGCTATCAGTGATGGAATTAGATATTCTTTTATATTCTGTTTTAGATGTAAAAGAGAGAAATCACATTAACTTTGTATAATTTTTATTCTTTTTTCTTTCATCTCCTTGCATTTCAGTCAATTTGATGCAACACTCTTATTTTGCCATTAGATGAAGGCACACTTCATATTTTTGTTTGAATTAGGCAATGTGTCTGTCTTTTAAATTGGAGAGTGAGAGATTTGAGGAAATTGTAGCATGCTCATGTAACTAATTTCTCTTTTAATGGCAACCGTTTTTAATCTCTTTCACGTCTTGTTGCTATCTGGGTCTTACTTAGGTATTCAAAATCTTTGTTATGCCTCAAGAGCATCCTTCCCAAATGGATTCTATTTGTGCAAGGAAAAAAGAAGAATATATTATCAGTCATCTGAAACAGTCTTGGTTTTGCACATTCCCTGTAACCGCACAGAAATAACCATGCAGACAGGAACTCATTCTCCTTTTCAGCTTAGTTGAGGGAAGGTGAGAGTTCTTCAGTAGAAGAAATGTTGAGAATGGATAAGAATCAAGTTGAGAAAATCCTTAATTATAATCCAGAGTTGAACCTGAGCAGAAGCACATCTGTTACATGCAAACAGCTCTTCCCTGTGCATGCAGGCGTCTTGCAATTGGACCCAGACCTCAAGAAAGGAACTTGTTTTAACGTTGGTATAATTTTTTGAATACCAGGACAGAGCCTTTAATAGGTTTGGGGAACTTCCTCTTTGTATGATTATCTACTGACTGGCAAGGACTGTGCAAATACAGAAATGCCTTTCAGCTTCCTTGGCCAGCATGTGGGACAGGAGGCACTGGTATCAGAGGGATTTGTGTTACATTTTCTCCACACCATTATAGTGCTCCTTCCATTACTGCTAATATTTGGTTTTTTTCTTATTTCCATGTCACTTATGTAACATTATCACTTCCACTATTCCCAACCCTCTTGTGCTATGCTGGCTTCAAGGGATCTTTGGTCTTACAGAGTCCTTTCTGATAGCAGCAGCCTAAAACTGGATATAGAGGCAGATGTGCTCTGCTCTGTCAGGGTAAAGGTTGTCCTGTGAACAGAGATGGAAGAAAATGTGCCACCTCTGTCTATCAGAAGCTCTGCACCAGAGAAACATCTATGCTTGGTGTTCTATAAATTCCATATTGCCTCAGAATCCAAAACATGCTCTCCAGTTTTAAGATTAGGTGGACCACTTATTCTCCTTCTAAATCAGTTAGAATGTTTTAGAAGCTAGCTGAAGATGTATGAATAAGTGTGAAAATATGCAGACTTCTGTTTTCTAAAATTACCTTTTAGATGAGTTCTACTCGATGGAACTGTGCTATTCAGCATTTAGTTTGCAGCTCATTGCAATAAATCTGGGAGGACAGTGAAGTCAGAGAATGAAATGTGGTCACCACAAATTCCAGAGTTACTGTCCTCTTTTTTTATGGTCTCTATTGCATACTGAGAAGCATTCACACTAATTGTCCCTATCATATTAAATAAGTCTTAGAAGTAGTGTTAGTAATTGTACTATAGTCAAATGAACACCATGGTATCAGATTTTTCACTTCATAAAGCTCCTCCACTGTCCCAGTTAATCAGAATGCTCCTTGCCATGAGACTCCTGTGTTGTTGCAATAGTTCAGTCATAAGAGATAATAACACACGGAGTGATAGTGAAAAGATTGGGTAGTTTAATTCTCAATAAAATGATAGAACTCTTCAGAATTTGTTCTTCACAGTGTTTAGCTGTAATTCCACTTATTTATTCTGCACATCCGGTCTTGACAATGTTTCAGTAACAGTTTGCAGTATTCCAGACTCACTAGATATTCAATACATTGATTGGTTCATCTTTTTGTATGTAAAATTCGTCAAGGCTAAACAACTTTGGGATTCCTTGCTGAGAAGAGCTAAAGGGATGCCAGTTTGAAAATTATGTGGTTCAATCTTCTAAATATTAATGGGAAACATAATGTATCAACTATTAATAGTATAAAATTAGGAAAAAAATAATTATTTTTGTGATTATAACATTTCATATATTTATATCAATTATTGTAAAAACTTGTTTTATTTCATTAATTGATTTATTGTCCTATGAACAGGTGTAAAGTCTCCTAAACTCTCTACGAAGTCTCCTATAAAGTCTCTATATAATCCTAAAATGCATGAAATCAAAATGCACTAGTTCAATCAAACACTGAATTCATTCGCCCAGCCATGCTTAACTTTGCTGGTAGGACAATATTATTTATGGGGATATCTCTCTTGTTAGTGACAGCAGCCCCACCTTTGGTTTGAGTGATTCACAAAGACAGTTTTGGGTTTCTTGTCATGAACTTATATCTTCTAGTTTATAGTAATTGCAGAGAGAGATAAAATAGACAAGAAGCTCAACTTTCATTTTATACCCAGGGTTGTTTGGATTTATTTTTTTGTTTGACCTCAGGTAACTGAATACCTGAGTTTCTCTGATTATAATCCTTATTGGAAGTAATGACTGTGTCATTTCACTCTATTTCTAAAACTAGTGTTTGACATATAAGCAGTTAACACCTGACTCTATTTTTGTCTGGAAATCACTTTCTGATAGGGCATGTATGTGAGCATTGCTTGCACACAAGTCTGAACAGTGAATGATTTCACACTTGAAATGCTATAAGGAGGAGAAAGAACAAAAGCAGTTTTAATACAAAGTGCCCTCCATTTTAAAAACATTTATTTTTAGAGCAGGACTCACATACTCCAGTCTGCTTGTGCCTTCCTGAAGCATGACAGAGCTCTTAGACACGCATCCAGTCAGCATGTTTTTAAAAGACAGGGGTGAACAAGGCACACAGTGCACACCAGTTTCTGCTTTCTCTATGACTGCTGCTGGTATTCACATCTCCTTCCTTTCCTGTACCCCCCAGCACACACACTCATCCATTGCTCACCCTTAGTTATCTCCTGTCTCTAATGTGCTGCATCCATTCACACATCATACTTTCGCCCTTCTTCGTGCACTGCTCATGCAGCAGTTCTTAGGAGGAAGTTTATAGAGTGGCTGTCCCACTTCCCATCACTTTTACAGGCTTACCAAAAAAGGGGAAGTCGTGCATACAGTGTGCTTGAGAGAACTTTTCCATGAATCTGCTTCTATCACTATGGCTATCATCTCCAATGGGATGGGAGGCTACAACTTGCTCTCAGGTTTTGATGGACATAGAAGCAATACAGTCTCAGGACAGATGGTGCCACCTGCTTTATCAGGAGCAGGATAGAAATATAGCATGGAAGCAAATGACAGTAAGTGATACCCTTTTGAGGAAAAATTAGATACAATGATAATTTTGGGAAGGGCTTTTTAATTACAGGCCACCCATGGGATGATTCACAGTGAGAACATTAGGAGACAGCAGGCATACTGCGAGACTGCTTCTTCGGTCTGAACAAATAGTCTGATACAGGATCACAGTCATTCATAATAACCCATTTTAATTTATTTTATTCATTAGGTAATTAACAAAGTAATAAATTTAGACATCCAGACAATTAATTATTTTCTAAAGCAGAAGTTAGGATGTGTTCTCATACACGACAGAGTATTAATGCCACTTTATGTATGAAATCTGAGATTTGACTACTGAACAGAAATTGATGTACCCATAATGCAGCTTGGTTTGTGGCAAGTGTTAGGATCCAAGCTGAGCCTCTACACTCAACTGGAAAATGATATTTACCCTGCAATGGTGCAGTGGAAATGAAGTCGCAACAAAATTGTGACCCCTCAGTGCTATAAACCACAGAAGAGCACTGCAAAGTCACCTCTCTCTCAGAAAACTTACAAACTGAAACAGAAAATAGAGAAGGTGGGTGACACATACAAGGAGGAAGAATAGCTAGTGGGAGATTGGATAACTCTCGTAAAAGGAAAATGTGATTCTTGCCCATAAAGCTGTAAGTGTGGAAAGTGACCTTTTCCTA
Organism: Scytalopus superciliaris; assembly: GCA_013400415.1. Lineage (NCBI taxonomy): Eukaryota > Metazoa > Chordata > Aves > Passeriformes > Rhinocryptidae > Scytalopus > Scytalopus superciliaris. Next base: position 518,265 of record VXBX01007223.1, read on the forward strand.
ACTCTTTTAAGGCTGGAGTTTTCTGTGTGTTATAAAGCAGTTTTAAAGAAGGAGCTTGGTGTGATTTTGTTCATGATTTTGCCTCCTTCATCTCACAAAAAAACATTATGCAAGCTGAATTTTGTAGTTTATACTCAGTGTAGTATTCAGAAATGAGCTGGAAAAGAAAGCGTAAATATTCCATGGTGAAAGTGTTAAATTGTTTTGCAAAGAATAAAAATATATTGTCCTTGAAAATGAGTGCGTGGCAGTCAAAGAGACTCTAGAGATATTAAGGCAACATTTGCTTGGGAGGAAGGTCAGTTTGATAATATAGTACCCTCTATTAACCTGGAAAAACACAGTAAAGCCTGAGAGAACCAAAAGGAACTCCACTATTTCTCTTTGCCATACTATTTTAAAGCAAGTAGTATATTTATACATAACTGAAAAACTGTTGAGTAGATCTTTTGGTATAGCAGATCTTCTTATGTGAGAAGCTCTCTGAAGTAGAGATATTTTTTTTAATGATTGTTAGCCATACATTTGTGTGAGACATTAGTTAATGAATTGGTAATCAAAGATGGCTCCATTTCCATTGCACTGAGATATTTATATGTAGTAGACTATTAGTAAAAGTCCAACTATTTAGCTGGAAATTATTTCATTGTTTTGATGCATTTAATTTCTCATTGATACAATGATTCCTGTATTTAATTTTCCATAAAAGCACTAATTTGTAGTAATCCAGACTTCTTTTGAAGTATCTATCTCCGAAGGGTGTTGACGTTGTAAATCCAGTTGAGTGCTTTCATGATATAGCAAGATTTGAGGATTTATATATATGTACAAGTAGAGTGCCCATACAGATATTTTGAATTTCTGTTTTGGCATGACAGTATAAGCTCCAATAACTAGGATGAAGCACTGAATGAGCACACATTTTGTTATAATAAGGACATTAGATTTTTAAAGTGAGATTGGTCGTGGCACTGAGTGCCATGATCTAATAAACAGACTGGAGTTGGACTAGGGGTTGGACTTGATGATCTCAGAGGTCTTTTCCAGCCCAATCAATTCTATGATTCTATGAGACAAGATGTTTAATCAGCATCAGATTCTTCACCGTAAAGTTTGGGAGTGAATTTATAGCATTAACAACAGCATCTGGGACAACAGAAATTGTAAACATCTCTCTTGGGAAGCATGTGGCCACATATTATTATTAGAGATTGAACTTGCTAAACAATACATCATAGCAACACCTTCAGATTGGTGCCTGGCATCCAGCTCCTCATCCATGGTTTGGCTCTGAAACAAGCACCCTGAGTGCTGGCAGCTCACATTGGTCTCAGTCAGCAGAATGTGGACCTGAGCAATGAATACACAAAAAATCCACAAATCAAAGCCGTAAGTCTTAGCTTTAAATTAAGTTAATAGCCCGACTGATAGTCAAATCAGATTTGCACCAGTCTCAGAGAGTCAGCTGGTGAAGTTAGGCACCTAGATGAGAACTCCTTGCAATTGTAGCATGAAAAATAGAGTATTGATCAAATGATGATGAAAATCACAGTCTTAGTAAGTAGATAACAGAGTTATAAAACTGACCCACTTCTGCCAGCAATGCCCACTTCAGTTACAGAGAATCTCCTTGGAAACCATAATATCTCTAAAATACAAATGAACTTTGAAGTTATACCTCTGTAGATTTTAAATGGAGACTAATCCTACTCATCTATCTTTGCACATGTTTCTGAAGTGTCCAACAAAGTGCTGTTACTTTCATAAAGTACTAATTTATTATGTTACTAGTTATTCTTCTCCTTATGTTGTCACAAGTACATGATTGCCTACTCGTAAAAACTCCCAGTAGCATATATATCTATATATTTCAACATATAAAGGCATTTCTCACTGTGCTGCAGCATCCTTGTAAGTGCTTCATTTAGTTCTTCACCTCATCCATCCCCCTCTTTCCTTCCTAACAGTTTATATCAAGAATTAGCAGTGGCAATGGTGTGCAGTTGACAATGCTGCTGAAAATGTCTTCCACCAGGGACAGGTGGCACATTGCCAAGGTTCCCAGGCAGGCAGAGGGGCTGCTTGGTATTTAGATCATGCTTTGCTATACCCTTATGCCTTTAGGCTGCTGGGAGGCTGGCTGGGCTACTTTCCTCCTCCTGGGAGCTATTACCTAGATAAATGTGATGCGCTGAGTACAGAGATAAAATGTGCGTACAAAAGCAAATGTGTTGTAAATTTTGACCTCCTTTTTTCTAAAGAAAAAGAGAGGTTTCATTTCTACATGAGCCTCTGCACACACTGACACCTTTCAAAGTGATCTGAAATAGCTATGCAAACATGACATACATTTTTTATCTTGCTTTTCAGATCCACTGATGTTCTGTCACACAGTTCGTTCACACCAAGCATTTCAGGATGCACAAGTAGTTCCTGCAAGCAAAACTTAGGCAGAACAGGCTTACATAATTTGTAAATAAAAGGCTGACTTGAAAATTAGATCTTTTTCTTTTTATGTGGTCTTGCCTCCAAAATACTTATCATCTTTTAAATAATTACTTTTTTTGTAAAGTGATAATTTTAACATCCATGCTATGCTCTTGGATGCTTGAGGACATGAAAAACTGTCTGTCTAGAAACAGAATTTGCCTACTCTTTAGCACTTTATGAGCAGTATTCATTTAAGTATGCTTTTGCTACTGCTTTACTTACTTTTTTTAATCTATGATATTTCATGTTTACTGGATCAGCAAATAATCAAGGTCTTTAGATTTTTCTGAAATGTATTTTATTTCTCTCCCCAAAAAAAGTTAAATGCCTCTATTTAAATAGCTTCTACCACTATATGCACAATACAAATAAAATGGAAATAGTTTTTTCTTCTAATCCACATCTGTCTGAGTGTAATTACATGACACATGCTGGTTAAGCACAAAAATTTTGAATAGACAGCTTTTTAATTAGCCATATGCATTGGGTCATAGTAGAATTAAAATGGGCTTTAAAAAATTGATTGTATAAAAATGGCACCTGCTTACTCAACAAATCTGATTCTTGGGTAAAGTTGCAGACATGTGTCTGTGTCACATCTTTCTGTCGGCCCATAAAGCCAAGTTTGGAGCAAGCGTGCTCAGTCCTTCCGATGATGGTGACAGATTTTAGCCCAAGTTAACCATTTCTACAATGATGCTTTGTACAATTACTTACTCAAATGTGACAAACAGATTATTTACATCTCTGGCTCAGATTTCAGTAAGAGGATAATCCAGGCCTATCTAATGCCCAATTTGAGTGCCTGAATGCCTAGGAATACATTTTGTCTTCACTTTTTGTCTGATTTAGTAAATAATAATTTTTGTTACCCTGATTTTTTCCCCTGAACTTCAGTTCCCAGAGTTCAGTGAGTGGAAGGAGGGTCTGTGAATAGCGGTTACTGGTCAGCTTTGCTGAGTTTGTCACACATGGGTAAAACTCTGTAGTGAAGACTGGTAAACAGTTCTTCCATGCCAGTATGAACAGTGATAACTTAATGGACTGTTCAGTGTTCTCACATATCAGCAAGTGTTTCTGAGTGTAGAGGCAGATGAGCATTGTGTCTCCCAGCAGCTCTTTTCATTCCACAGTGGCTGCTGCAGTACTGTCTGTCAGAGAAAGTTATTATAAAGTTAATAACAAAGTGGTCAGTTTCAAATTTAGCTCTTCCAGTTATTTAGCTGTTGTTATTGTATGAATGCACTTCTCCCCAGGTTACATGCTTGATACATTTTAGCAGTCAATTTAATGTTCCTTTATAGAAGAAATAAGTAAGAATTTTCTTGGCAAGTGTTTTCAGTATTTTGGTATTAATATGCAACAGTCATCTTACACTGCAATCTCCTTTAAGAAGTTGTTATAATTCAGAAATTTTTATTTAAAAATAAATGTAATTTTGTAAGGAGTAGTAACAAAATTATGGCCATTAAAAAAAAAAAATTCAGACTACCATGAACTTCAGGATCCGAGGTTTTATCTTTACTCTGTAAAAGTCATGCCATCAGATCTTAGTAGCTACAGCCAAATAGGTTTTACATTGTTCTGTGGCAGGTCACAGTACAAGAAAATAGAGAATGTCTGTTTATGCAGAAAAATTTTACATCCAAACAAATGCTTCTACCCATTTGTAAGAGAAATTATTTATTCACACACTGGATTAACATGTATGGCAAGTGGAAGAAAATGGGGCTCCAAAGTTTCAGAATATAATTTGGCTGCTATTTTTTAAAAGATCCCTCACATACTAGTTCCCTGTCCTGCTACTAGAAATGTTATGTGCAAATGTAAAAATGGCTAATTTCTAACAAATCTTTGCCTCTTTTGTGACCATCAATCACGTGCTGTTGTTATTAAAATTACCCCCATGTTTTGTATCTTGGTACTGGAAACGTGCTAACACCTCTGAATTTATTATTAATGGACCCCAGTGGCAGCAATCTTGCAGCCCTTTACAGAAAGAGAAGACAAGGTCTCTGCTGAGAAGTGACAGAAATATCTGGTAATGACAGCCGAGAGTGTGGGTGGGCAGGTGAAGGGAAAGCTTCAATGATGAAGTAATCATATATTGCTGTTTCTGAAACTCAGGCAAAGCCTGCATATGCAGAATTTAGAGTATATGGTTGAGAAATGCAAGTGGGAATAAGTACTGCCGGAGAAGTTAGTAGAGTTAACAGGGGCTATACATGCACCAAAAAAATATGCAGCCTGAGTCCTGCAGAGCTGGTGTTTCCTGTGCTGACTTGCCAAAACATGGGCTGGTTTGAGCTCCATTGCTATTGGCTTGTGCTGGCTGCAGGGATGGAGCAGAACTGTCTCTGCCGCCCACCAAATCACAGCATTCTGTCATAGTTTAAGCACATAAACCAGATACTAAGAGCATGATCAAAAACCCCTCCGAAATAATGGGGACAGTTCTACTAAGCTTCAAATGTGATTATAAATTAACAACGAAGATCTAATCTGCATTTTTTTTCCTCTTCTATTCATACTTCACAGTTTAGTGAATTCTAAGTAATAATAAGAAGGGCAGTCGGGTAGACACTTCATTTCCCTGAAGTACAGACAGGAACCCAAGTGCACAAGAAACAAGAAGAAGAAATAAGCAGTGTTTGTATACAAATAGTGGGAGCATGTGTAAGAAAATTGAGAACGAGGGCAAGATGCCTATTCAGAGAATCTAGGGGTAATAAAAACTTAGCAGAAACAGTAACTGGAGTCACATAATAGTATAGGTTCTTCAGAAAGGAGGCAAATAGAGCTGGTAACATCACATGAAACTTTAGTATAATTTGTGATGAAATTAGTTATGTCAACAAAATAGATTCTGTTTGGATCAAGCATGGAAAAAGTATTTTTTTCAGAATCAGCACTTGTGAAAAGTGCCCAGGGTATCAGATTTAATTCTACAACATTATTGTTGAGAGGAATATAAAAAAGAAGCTGTCCTTAAAAGATGTCAAAGCTCACAATTGTTTCACCTGTCACTAAACCAACAAAAGATAAGGATAGTATAGATCTGATTTTTGCTTTGAAATATGTAAATAACAAAATGTAACCTTTAATCAAGCATTCAGGCACTGAATCCATTAACATTACATGACAAATTAAGCAGTGGTCAGCAACCTTTAATAAGCAAAACAAACTAGTTAAATAAGTGAAATATTTTGGGGGTTTGTGGTTGTTTCTGTGAACAAGACATCAAATTTATGTAACATATTGTGTTGAATCTGACAACAGGAGACTAGGTTCAGCTGTCCAGGAAGTCCCCTCCAGACTCACATTCCTAAATTTGTCAGTTAAATGCAAAAACCTTAAATAAGCAGAGGTAACTTTGAAACACTTAGGCAAATTTGGTTGCTGCCAGTATTCCTTAACATTCTTCAACTCAGTGGTGAATTTGGACATTGGTTGCCAGAGAGAAGAATCTGTTCCTGTGGCAGTGTAGATGTTTGAGTTGTTGGCCAGGGTGTCTGTTGTCCACTCTGCTGGGTGTCTCTCAAACCTGACACTTCATCTAGAGTCTGATTCAGATGCCTCCTCTATAGATCAGCCCTCCAGGTCTCCCATATCCCTGAACAATAAGATAAGGTTGGCATGGTGTGTGTGTACAGTTTGTGCAGGCTAGCAAGGAAGACAAAATTGGGTAGAACATGTGACAGGACATTAAAGTAGAGATGTTCACCCTGCAGAAGAGAAGGCTCAGAGATATTTTACCAATCTATGTAAATACCTGTGCAAAGGAGATTGGAACCAAGCTCTTTCTAGTGGTGCTCAGTGACAAGAGAAGAGGCAATGGGCACATGCTCAAACACAGGAGGTTCCCTCTGAACATCAGAAAACACTTTTGTACTGTGAGGGTGACCAGCACTGACACAGGTTGCCCAGACAGGATGAGGAGTCTACCCCCTTGGAGATTTTCAAAAGCTACCTGGACATAATCCTGGGCAACTGGTTCTAGGGGATCCTGGTTGAGCAGGGTTTGGTCAAGATGACCTCCAGAGATCCCTGTCCACCTCAATCATTCTGTAAGCAAGCTCCAGTCATTTTAGTAAGTTTAATTCTAAAAGTCAGGCAAAGTTTGATGCTTAATATAAATGTTCTGCATAACTTCAAAGATACCCACTCACTGTGAAACTGTGATTTCTGGAGGCAGACTACGGCTTGCTCAGAAAATCAGGCAGGAATTATGAAGTGGATCGCTATTATGCTTGTCCATATGCACCCATTATTATTAGAAGCGTCAGGAGAGAACAGGCAAAAAAGATGCTACAGGAACCTTCAAGGGAGTTTTCCAAAAGAAGAGAGGTTTTGAACTTTGCATTAGCATGGCACTGGCTCTGTAATGCTCTTAACTTATCTCTCCCTTCCTACCAAATTCTGGGTACTTCTTTCTGTGTCAGCAATGAGGAACTCTCAGTCTGGAAAAATTATTTAGGTTTGGAGAAACTACAGTCGAGAGATTAATTTGAAGGATGTCTGAAGTTAACCCTTTCTATTTCTCCCTCTTGCCTCATGATCTGAAACTCTCTTTCTTCCCAGTGTAACACCACTGTAGCTCCTTTCTTTGAGTTGAACTCATGCCATTGTGCTCATCACGGTTTAACCTTTGGCTGTAAATTCTCCATATGATAGTACAGCATATGGGTCCCAAACAGTTCAGCTAGTGAGTTACTGCTTCACAGTGTGCCCAGACTTGCTATTCGTGCTTTACCACAGAAACCATGAAGAGCTTTAAAAATAGTGATTCAGAAAATGCTGAAGAATGCTCTGCAGTCTTGTGAGGGGTAATGCAAGGTCATTATTTGAAGTTCTTACCCAAGACCTTCTAATGCTCAGCTTTGCCTGTTTACTGACTGGGGGAAAGGGCTACTTGGCCTGTATATTTCCTGACTGAACTCCTTTTGCAAAAGCTAATTTCTTTTCCCCAGAGACCTATGTAATGTCAAGTAGCTTATGTGATTTTCTGATATATGAAAACCGTACTGGTTTAAGTTTTATATCACAGCTAAGCTTGTCCAAATACATAAAGTAAAGGGGTAAAAACAGACAACGATTTCCTTGCCCAACACAAAAAATGATTTTTTCCTTTTGCACCCTGCTTATGTATTGTAAGAGAGCATGAACAAACAGATTGGTCTCCTCCCACCACATAGCTGCGTTGCCAGCACTCAGAAAAATAAAGACTGCATGGATTAAAAAGTCGCAAGGTTACTGTTAAGGCATAAGCTACTGAAATAGGAGCATGCATTGAAGAGGTCTCAGTTCAACAGAATCAGTCCTATTGTGAGCAATGTCAGCCTCACTGCTAATGTGGAAGCCAGGGATGAGAATGCAGGTAAGATCTTTCTATATCAGGGCATGAACAAATCACGATGAATTGCAGCCATTGCCACAATAATTTGTACAGTGCATTTTTTCATTCTATTAAATTTTGCCTTTTAAAACTGCTTTACTTTCAGCTGCTTGAGACAAAAGCATTGGAGTTTTTTCAGCACTGCCTATGAAGTGACCTTACTGTTTTTGCTTATGTTTTGAAATCTATTTATGATGCACATTTAAGAAAGCATTTGCAGCTCCTAAGGTTTATGTGAATAATATTCACAGTCATTTAAATAAGCTCCGTTAGCACTTTTTCCCAAGACATCCTCTGAAGAAATCTTACTTTGAATCACAATTTGTGTATATGCAATTAATTATTGTCAGTCTGTTAGACAGACTGATCGTGTGGGAATTGACCATTTCGTTTTCACATAGAAACAGCCTTTGCCTTTTGTTGTCACATAGAAACAGCCCTTGCACTGGCATCTTGATGGTGCTCTTTTCCTCAGTTTGCTTGATTAGATGTTTTGATTGAAGTACTTGAAAGAAATAATTTCATAAATACACTTGAAGCAATTCCACCAAAATGACCTCATCCTCCCTAAATCATTCTCATTTTATTGATGAATTTTCAAATACCTTTTAAAAGCATTGTGTTGTGATGAGTCAGTTATTGAACTGTGTACCTTGCAGACATCTCACAGTGGTAGGATAATAAGAAAATCTTCACTTAGAAAAATATTTTAATTTCTAGAGTTTTCTAACCAAATATCCTTCTCCTTTTCTATAAAGATGCAAGCTGTTTTATGAAAGTGAAAACTGATTATGGATCATCAAACTATTCAGAATACTGTTTGTACTGATCCCTCATTTTCATTTAAGATGCACCTTAACAGTACCTAAATATATATATATAGATTTATTCTAGCACTAAGAAGGAACTTGAACTTATTTCTGAACTTTTCGGTAACAGTAGCTGGTTGGTGCATGAGCAATATGGAGACCCATAAATAGCCTGTTGACTTAAAGTATTCTGCTTTCATATGTGATCTGACTGGTAGCTCTGCTATACATGAGACAAGATTTGGAGATAAAGAAAGTATCTTTGGGTTTATTTGACCAGCTGGTTAGGTGGAAATATTGAACTGATTTTCAGACATTTGGCTGGATTTTTCTAATCAAAAACTATTATAGCCACCTAAAAAATTTGCCCTGTTATTGTCCTTGCACCATCATTACTACAAAAAAATACAACTACACATCTCTACGTTATGCAAGATAGATAGCTTGTGCCTAGAATAGGAAATGATGGTAGTAGTTCTGAACATCTGATGGCAAGTAATGACATTTAAGAGAAAAATGTCAATATAATGATCAATGCAAAAAGTGTTTCTTTATGCTCATGCATGCACAGTCTTGCACTCCAATTCCCTATTCCTTGATTCTCAAGTCCACAAGTACTTACTATTTTATTTAAGTCTTCACCAAACAATGATATTTCTTAAAAACACACCCTCCAAATAATCTTCCATCATGTCTCAGGAAAAAAGTAATCTATGGACTGGACTGAAAGGAGTTGGAAAAATAAGGAAGAAATGTTAATAATAGGTGTATGTCTGTATCCAGGTTAATTTTCCAGCTGTAAAATTCCACAGAAAATAAATGGTACTGTCATTGTCTCTTTGTTTTACATTTGCTGGCAGACAAACTTTACTTGTTTGTCTTTATTATTTGAGTCAGTATGTTGATTGAATTTATTGTATTTTTAGTAGACTTCTATCTCATTTCAAAAAAAAAAAAATTTGCACTGCATATACAGTAACTGAAGTTGTCTCATGTTGTCACTGTTTGTTCTTCTCGTTCTAGGTGATGTGATTGTCTATATTAATGAAGTTTGTGTCCTTGGACATACTCACGCAGATGTAGTCAAACTCTTCCAGTCTGTTCCTATTGGTCAGAGTGTCAACTTGGTGCTATGTCGTGGATACCCTTTGCCCTTTGATCCTGAAGATCCTGCCAACAGCATGGTGCCACCCCTTGCAGTAATGGAGAGGCCTCCGGTAGTGGTAAATGGAAGACATAACTATGAAACTTATTTGGAATACATTTCTAGGACTTCTCAGTCTGTTCCAGACGTAACAGATCGACCACCACACTCCTTGCACTCCATTCCAGCAGATAGTCAGCTTGATAGCACATTCCCACCACCTGCCCATGATGATAATGTATCAATGGCTTCTTCTGGGGCCACCCAAGCTGAACTCATGACCTTAACCATTGTGAAAGGGGCCCAGGGCTTTGGCTTCACTATAGCAGACAGTCCTACAGGACAGAGGGTGAAGCAAATTCTAGACATTCAGGGATGTCCTGGTTTGTGTGAAGGTGACCTCATTGTTGAGATCAACCAGCAGAATGTACAGAACCTGAGCCATGCAGAAGTAGTGGATATACTTAAAGAATGTCCTGTTGGAAGTGAAACTTCTTTGATTATCCATAGAGGAGGTAAGTTTGGAAAGTCTGTACAATTACAAAAATATGTGTAAAAGGTTCTAAACCATAAGACATACATATAATCACTACATCCTTGTTTGCTAGATTGGAAATTAATTTCCATGTTGCCGGAAGTAACACCATTGGTTCTGGAAAAGTGTGTCTTCAATTAAGTATCCTAGGCAAAATCTTACAGTTTGTTGTACATTCGTTTTTTGTGTTTTGAGTGTCAATGGTCCCATCTCTGTATAAGGGTAAAACTAGGACAGTTCCAGACCTTTCACCCCATAATAGTTTGTGGTGTTTGCAGCAAACTCTCGTAGTCCCAAAGCAGTGCTGCAAGCTTTAGATATACTTGTATAGATTGACTCATTAATGTAGATCAGAATCAGAGCAATCTATTAGCCCTTTACAAGGTTACTGGTTTTCATAAGCCATTTTGCCTCTTTTTCCTTCATTGTAAAAGTTTTGTACAACAGTTGTTTTGTTTTGGTTTTTTTCTCTTTCTTGACAACAGAGATCCATGGTGTATGTTTCTCTGATGTTAAAAAATAGCTTCTAGCAGCTTAGTTTTTCTGACCAGCCTGACACAGTAAGTTTGAATATTCACCACTGGAAGGGGAGAGTCAAGACTTATCTAAAAAGAAGCAATAACAATAGAAGTTTTAAAAACTTTAAAGTGATAAGTTATTTCATAGATTCTCATATTTTAGCCAAACAAAATTTCTTTGATGGTTTGAGATGAGCATCCATCATAATTTATTATTACCCAAGGTGAATAATGATTGAATTTTTTTTTAATTAAAGATCTTTGTTTCTCTAAAGGCATTCAAATATCACTTAATGTGCATTACTCTGTGCTTCCAAAGGAAAAAAAAAAAAAAGAAAGGATTCTATGCAAAAATGCTAACTACTTTCCTTCTGAAGAGTAGAAGTTGGGAAGTGAAGCCTTACTGTTTGCATATGCCAAATGTTTGTCATTATGAAACCCACAAATCATTAGAAAAAGGAATACAGTAATATTTTATCAAATTACAGAGGTAATAAACATAAGGTGATTAAAATATCTATAGATGCACATTGTCAATAAACTGATTTTCAAATATATATATATAAAAAAGAATGCTTTATAGGAGACAGAATCTGACATTTCTTTAGAATGAAACCAAATTAAGAATGATAAGGAAATTGGAGTCACTGTAGTATATGAACTGGAGAAAGGTAATTGTTGCAGGGGTAGTGTATTTGTTGGTATTAAATCTGGTCTTACCTGATATCCATTAACAATCTGGAACAGTGGGGTAAGAAACGTTTTGGTTTTTTTCTGAAGAAGTTGACAAGTTAAGGAGAATTGCATTGCCAAAAAAGAGTATGAAGGGGATTAGAAGGGTTAGTGTAACCCCAAAAGGTGGAATTTTATTTAGAAAAATGCAAGCTAATCCCCCTCTAGAGGAAAACAATCTAGAACACCAGTCTTCAGAGAGAAGTGGAGTGTGAAATCCAGTATGCTGAACAAGCCTGAGTAATAATGGACAGCAAAATAGATATTTCAGCAATCAGTGCAGGACAGTAGCAAAAAAACCCTGAAGCAGCAACATCCTCAAGCCCATGAGGGTAATTGCTCTCTCTCAAGAGGATTTCTTCTTAAAGCATTGATTCATGATCAAAACAAGTTGATCAACATGACAGTTTAACAAGGTCTGGTACATTAACCAAGCTGTGGTTGTTTTCTACACATCACTGTGACAGGTAGGAGATGCTACACTGAGCTCAACGCTCAATAAAAGCAGTGTAAACCTACACCATCTGGTCTTTTCTCGGGCCAAACACTGAGGTACAGGGAGTTACCCTTGCTCAGCTGACACAAAATATTAGGTCCAAATGCAGTAACATTTAACCCTGTGTTGCTGGGGCTGGAGGTGTTTGGTTGCTTTACATGCAAGTAAGAGAAAGAGAGTATGTTTTGTTCATGTTGAAACAATGACCAAGACAAAAGCAACTGTTTGGAAGTACTACAGAGTCATTTAACTTAATGGGATAATACTGAACAAATGTGAATTTACTATCAGAAATTTTTGTACCTCAAAAAGAATGACTATACCTTAATGCAAGGTTGTGAGACTCTGATTTTTTTTTTTTAAACCTCACTTGTTTGAGCAATTCAAAAGAAGTGAAAAAATAGAGTGTATGAGTCAAACCTACTCAGCCTAAGAGATGGCTAAATCATAGCTTGACACAAGTATGAGAACTGTTTTAAGATTACAATGTGGGTTTGGGTTCTTTTTTTTTTCATAAATTCATAGGTAAAAGGTATCTATGTGACCAAATATACACCTATAATGCAGGTAATTATATCTATGCTAGTTGTCACATCTCCATTTATAGTCCCTCAGCAGAAATAGGTTTTCCTGGGGTGTAATTCACATAATTGCACTGTAGATGTTTCAAATAAGTCAGGTATAGCTAGGTATACCCTAGAAGTATATATTCTGCTTGACTGACTATAAAGGGAATTGAGGATGACTGGTTCAGATACAGGTGTCTATCCCACATGTTACAAGTAAGAAACAGGTGACAGGATTTGGTCATGTGAGGTAACCTGAATACAAACCAAAATTGAAGTACTTAGAGAAATTTGTTTTGATTCTAAAATATTTTGTCTGTGAAACCGGTAAAGCAAGGCATAGTTTCTCATTACTCATGGATCCAATTTTTATTTTATTAACTCTGATGTGTAATGACACTTGAGTAATGCCACCTTTTCCATCATTACACTATGCATCCTGTCTTTAACATCTCATTTTTAAGATTAAGACCAAAGTGCTGTTCCTGCTTGTGGATGAGGAAGGCTGAATTTTGCATAAGGTTGTGTGTTGCCTTGTAATGTTCTCTGTCTCTGAATATGGCCTGACTGCATAGTTCACTGTGGCAAATCCGTCTCTGTAAGTGACTTGATTTCTCTCTCATCCAGCACTCTTATCTACATTGCGGACAAGAACCAGATTGACATTGACTGAGATAGATTCTCACTATAAGGAAAAAAGCATCTCATACTGGGAAGAAATACTCCCTTAAATGAATATAGTTTGCATGCTGCGGCGTTTAAAAAATTATTGTCCCTCAAGCTTAGAAGGTCAACAGCCAGACTATGCAGGGGTAGGAAAGGTCTGTATGTTTCAAAAAGGTGGGAGAAATAGCAATACTCAAATTTAAAGAGGCCACTAAAAAAACCCTCTCTGAACCAACACCAAACAAAGATGTGTCATGGGGTAGAATCCAGTTGAAGGAAGTCCCACTGAATTCATAGTCGACTCATTTTAAAATGTTGAAAGCAGAAATAGCAATTTATCTGCTTGTTAAAAAAAATAACGGAAATAATATTATTGTCTATCAAATAAAATAGAAAGCAGCGCTCTAGCTCTGGCTAGACATCTTACTACCGTCTTTCTGTTTATTAGACAGGTTCTTTGCTAAACAGAGATGCACCAAAATAGTTTAGTTTCTTTATACCTGTTTTTGTTGAAGAGCCATATTGTTTGCATTGACTACTATAAGCTGACACGTGTTTGTTCTGGGGGGATAAAAAAAGGGGAATGGAAAAGGTAATGGAAAAGTTTTCTTAAAAAGAAGGAAAAAATTAATAGGGGAAAAAATGAAAAGAATGCCCTAAGAGATTTACTACTTTCCAGCTTTGCTTCAGCCTTCACAATTCATCCTCTGTTTCTGAAGTTTCTACTGAATATAGACTGCTGAAATAGTGTAGAATTGCTCTCGAAAATCAGTCCTTGTGAATGTAGATAGAGCATAAATTCTGCATTAGTCCAGTACTACTGAAAAACAGCACTTGGTTGTTGAAGTGGTATGTACCAAATTTATGTAGAACAAAATATTCACTAACCAGGACATCAAAAACTGGTTTTGGTATGTTCTACTAAATGAGGTATCCAAGTACCTGATATATGCCATCTCTTTTGGAAAGTACCTTTGAAATATATGAACCTAGAGACAGTAGACCAGCTCCAGAAGTGTTCCTGTCTAAAAAAGAACTGACAGATTGAAATGTAGATCCATCAAGACTATGTCAGAAATACTGTTGTTAAGGAAACCTGCAGACAACCCAGGACTGACAACTCGTAACAGGTGTTGTGAGTGAAACATGAAAACTAAATGCAAAAAGTGGGAGCCTGACAAAGTTCTTACATCAGATGGCTATTTTGTAATCATGGAATCAGAGAATGGTGTTACCCAAACTGGCTCTGAGAAACTGAGGTTGTTAGTGTGAAATGGAGTCAGAGAACTGATTCACTGTCCACAATTTAATTGTTCACCCAGTCCTGGGACTGGACTAAGTCAACAGCCAGTTTCACCATGACACTCTATGGGAGATAGTGTGGACCACATGCAAGGCTCAAATAGTCAAGATGAGGAGGGAGAATTTAATTATGTAGTTGTAAGCTGAGTAAATGAAAGAAAGGCCAAGTATCTTTCTAAGATTTTGTGCAAAGCCCAGTAGAAATGTGTAACTCCTTAAAACTACTAAAAGATACCAGTACGTCATACACAGCATCAGCAATTTTCAAAACAGCCAGAAATTCAACCAAAAAACCTATGAATATTCTAGTGAAAAAAAAAATCCCCAAAATGAGCAGATTTCAGTGGAAGGAATCCTACATCCTCAGTGCCCTTTCCATGAACTTATTGCAGATTTGCCTTTCTACCACAGAGATGATTTCCCCCCCCCCAGGCTTGCTATAAGATGTGTCTCAATTCCTCTGGTCAGGAAAGCTCACACTTTTTTTTCTCCAAGTTGTTGTCTCTTGGGAAGGCAGCATCATTGCCCTGATAACACTAGTCTGGCCCAGAAAATTCTGATCTCCTGGTTCCATGACCTCAGCCCACCACTGAGGTCTCTATAGCTTTTATTCTGATTCTGCAGTTCTTCATTCAAAATATTAACAGAGTACCTGGTGCAAACTGAAGACCCTGTATCTCATGGCTTGCTCATTCCCAGTTCAGGACTTTCTAGTCAACAGTGCTGAGGGTTTAAAGTAATTAAATCTTGGAACTATGTTGTAGGTTTTTGATTTGGGACTTCTGGAGGTTTTCTATCATCATAGTGCCTCTACTCTTTTACATCCCTGAGTCACTGGCAATTTTTTTCCTTCTGGTTGCTTCTAAGGATCCTAGTCTTGTTTTAATTGCTTCCTATGGGTACTCTAAATTAACAGCAATCTGTTCATGCTTGCCTTGTTCATGAAGATATGCTTCTTCTGTTGTCTCTGAGAAGAGATATTGGGAGATACAAGGTCTGATATCTCTCCTGCTTCCTAATATACTTTCTCCTCTCCAGATATTTACTTCCACTGTACATTTGCTCCTGATTCCTTTTCTTTAAAGTATTCTAGTGTTGAGAGGAATATTCAGCAATATGTGTATTTTTAGCCTGGCTGTATTCTTAAATGGCATGTATGTCTCTTGTTTGTGTGCTTACAGGACATTTGATCTCACAAAGTGAATGTGCATGTGAGCCTAGTAGTGAACTAGTGATGCGTTTGAAGTGAACCGTGTGATCCACTGATGTCTAGAAGTTAAAGACATAAATGTCTTCTGTCAAACGTGCTGCTGACAGCATCCTCTTTCAATTTTCTCCTCCCAATTTGCCACACCATTTTGCCTTGCCATCCCACTAAGAAGTGCTCTGTTATTCCTGGGTCCACCTGCTTTAAAACTGATGGAAAACAAAGGTTCATAGCTGACCTTTTTCCTTTCCATCTCAAAATTATGAGCTTTTTTAATGACATCATAAATTCAACAGTTTCCTCAGCATGAGTTCTCTGTACACATGTCCTTCTAATGCTGGCTATTGTTGTTTCCTATTTTTTTCATGCTCATTTTTGTTGTTATTCTTAGCTAGTAATGCTGGAAATATTTAACGATCAAAAATACTGTGAGTTATGCTGCACTGTCCACTTCACTGACTTTGCTATTAGATGTCATGATGCCCTTTTCCCTACCATCAGCCATGGACTCTTGTGCCTTCCTATCATCCCTAAGTAGAAATCAGTATTTTATGCAAAATAGTTTCCTAACACCCTTGTGAGAGGTACACTCATCTTTCCTATATTAATTCCAGAAATAAAATCTTTGAAAGATTTTTAGGAAATACGGTTAGCATGCAAGAAAAGCTGCTCTTATATTAACATAACTCCTGAAGCACTGCTTTCCTGACTCATTTTTACAAGGTGTGTCTCACCTTACAGAGTATCATATTTTTAGCTGTGAGATACATACTGTCCTGGTAACCTTCAAATTATTGACATCCTTTTTGCTCTATGCATTGAAATTGTTTTGTACTTTAGATTAGCTTGAGAAACTTTTTAAACATCTTGTTGCAATTATCTGGTATGAAATCTATTTTAATAAATAATCAACGTGTTATAGCAGGTAAACTAAAAAAGAAATTTCATATATAGCCTCATTTATGAAGGGATTCATAAATCTCAGTAGTGAGAGAAGTGGTAACTTTTCAGTAGCACAGACAATGACAAATTTGAACAGAAGGAGTTAGGGCAGGAGACCAGTTATCCTAAAATTTGCATATGTATTTTCTTGTACAACTCTGATTAGCAGTGAAACAGTGTGCAATTGCTTCCATATTTCTGAATAAAAGAAAAAGAAATCATAGCCCTCCTTAATGAATATGGATTCTTTAAAAAATACACATTAATAATAGTTAGTAGCTATTATACTGTATTACTGGAAGTAGTATTAATTGCCTTGTGTTTCTAAGTGGTAGTGTTATGGTTTTGCTTCTTCTTTCTTACTAATGTTTGTGCAATGTGTGGTACATTTGTGGATAATTTTGCAAAGCATTAGACAAATCATTTTTACGTATATTGCATAGAAGGTTTTTAATGACTATTAGAAAGCATTTTGTTTCAAAAGTACTTTTATTATTGGTGAAACTGTTTTCTAATGTAGGCTTATATGGTCTGTGTGAAATTTGAACAGTGCTTCTCTTAAAATTTTTGGGGACACTTCTCCTAGTGATGTGTATGCCTAACTTGTTGACATTGAGGCATTAGTTTGCACACCAGAGGAATAGATCCCTTTAGAAGACCTTTTAGCAAAAAGAAACACAGGTGTATAGACATATATTCTCATTGTTGCATGTCATAAAAAGGTAGCTACATTAAATTCTTATACCCAAGACAAGACTGCAAACATTGAGCAGTCAGACCTTATTGTTATTGGGTCTACAAAGAGACTTGCCATGCATGGAGGATTTGTGCAGAGCTGCAAGAACTCTGCCTTCAGGACAGGCAACTGCTTGTCCATGTTGAAAAGTGCAGGGCACGTTTGTGTCTGATACCTGCAGCCCATGTCACTGCTAGGACGCCAGAGCTCTGTTGGCAGCACTGCAAACTGGTTTCAGTCTTACCTATATTACTGAATGAATAATCTTTGAAAAACAGTTTGTTTGACAAAACAGACTTTTTGGCTTGCCTACATTGGAATCTGGCCAGGCCAGAGAAGTTTTTCCTCTGTTCTTGCAAGCAGTATTATCTGAAAACTAATGGGATTCTCTTGGACTATGTATCTCAGTGAAAGATGACATCTTTTGAAGCCAAATACCTTCCAAGCATGGTATGTGGGAGAACCTACTGTAGTACTGAGGCATGAAGAAACTTGAGAGGTTTTTTCCCTGTTGCCCATAGTCTAGTCTCTGAGTGAATCTAGCCTTTCTCAGAGGAAATCTGGGAGAACTGAGCCTAAGGATGGCAAACTACAGAGCTGGACTCTGGAAAAGTACCTTACAATCTGTGCTTATGTACCGAGGCATGTCTAAAGTTTAGTCTAAATGTGTTGAACAATGTTTCTGTTGGTTCAGTATATAATGTAATGTCCTATTAAACAACATTTGTTGGGCTTCCAAATCTGTTGTCAAAGTACATTGTGTAGACATTGTGATGTGGTGATTTGTAATATAGTGCAATATTTTATAGTAATAAAGTAAGCTAATACACTATGAAACAAGTGAGTACATTATCTATTGTGCTACAGACTTGAGACACAGCACTGGGGAGATGGGAAGGTGTGCTTCCAGGCACTTCCTAAGCCACTTACAAGAGCCACAAAACTCTTTTGGCCCCCGTGGTCTGCCTATCCAGTAAAAATGCAGAAACTAAATTAGTCCTCTAAATGAGGTATTAATCCCTGTGCAATTCTTTAAGCAATTTTCATTTACGTTCTTAAAAAGAGAAGGAAGGCTTTAACAATGGCTATGCTTGCCCTCTATGATTAATGCTCAACTTTTTAATTTTTTTATAAACCAAGAGTATAACATTTATTAAAAGCAACACTGCCCTTCTCAGGAAGCCTTTGGGTGACTCATAATTCAAACACAATCAAAACCACCACGAGGATACATACACCTTTGCTGTGTCACCTTCAGATTACAGAATAGAAAAGGACATGGAAGCCAAAGCTGTCAGGCACAAACTCTGAAAGCTGACTCCCAAGTGTGTCCAAACAGATTTTTAAAGGAAATAAATTGCTTTCCAAAGCCAGATTAGTCATAACTTGGAACAGCATTTCAGCATATAAGAAACATACTGAGCAGTGCTCCTGTTTGGTAAATGAGAAAAATCTTGATTTTTATTTATTTTGTACCTTTTATAGCCATAAGCAAAAAGAAGGCAAACTTTCTGTACACACATTCCCAGGGTCACCTTATTTTTAGTGTATATTTCAGTTGGGTGCAAATTATACTTCATGGACTTTTTAGTATATTTTTTCTATAATATAAGCCTTTTTAATTGCATTTCATATATTCTAGATAGAGCACTTCTAAAGATCCTGTGATAATTAGAAAAATACTCCATATGCATGAATAAAAGCACAGATGCAATGCCTTTGAATGAGAAAATATTTTAATGATTTTTACATCCATTTTATCAATTAATTTCCATTCCTACAATTAGTTTTAGCAGGAAGTTTGCTAATATTTTAAAGGCATAAATGATGATGAAGACCATAGTAGTAGTGGTAGTAGTAGTAGTAATAATAATAATTTTTTTCATAAAGAATTTTTAAAAAATCACTACATAGTACTTCAGAGATTAGTTGACATCATAGAAAAGGTTTGCTGATTATGGGAAATACTGCAGTATTATCTGCATATATTTTAGGAGTTTGACTAAATTCACATGTCACAAAGTCAACATGTTTTTCTTACTATTCACGTGAATTAGTTTCTGTATGTTAATGACTATTTTAGACATCTGGGGTCAAGCAGTAACTTTCTACTGCAGTATAAATACTCTCATATATCTGAAGTGGAGCAAAAGACACATTAATCTATTCCTTAGGGGAAAAAAGAATGACCAGTAGAGAAGCTGTAAATATGATCCTAGTAGAACAGTGTATCAGAAGACCTGGCTTCTTTTTTACATTGCTCTTAAGCCTCACACTGTTTAACGTGATGTTCTCGGGAATATATATCAGGAAGCACTTAGTAAAGACGGAAAGATTCTGGCAGAGTAATTCAGCTGTGTAGCCAAAATCCAGAATGGAGTCAATGGAGGGTCCTGGAGAAGCCCAGAGAGAAGTCTGGGAAAAGTCTATCCACAGGGCTTTGATCTGTGGCCAATGGGAGCCAACAAGTGTGGTAAAGACAAGTCAGCTCTATCCAAATTCTGCCCTTCTTCACTAGCTCTTTCCATGTTTTTCACAGCCCTTCCTCAGTTCTTCTGCATGTTTATTGCTTGTCATTCTGGCTCCATTTTCCTCATTTGAGCAATTCAGAGAAGCTGTCATGCTTGAATGCCAGCCCTGTCTTTGAACTTAGCCTTGCTTTGAGCAAGAGTTTGGCCTAGCTGAACTCCAACTGTCCCTTTCAAGCTTAACACTTATAATATTCTATGGTTCTCCATATTTCTCATGTTTGGGGGTCCAAGGTGCTAAAAGAAAGGTCTCTGATTGAACAAAGCATAATCTGGATAATTTTAAACTTCTTCCACAGTACTTCTCAGAGAGAAAGTGAAGCTATTTAATCTTGTCTCCTTATTACACCATACTGAATGTGTATTTCTTTAGATATGAAAGTTCTTTAGAAGTTTCTGCAAACAGAAAGAATGATGACACGCTTTTTGATTTCAGTTTGCCAGATGTGTTTTCAGGGAGATTACATACACAACAAATTATTCTTACACTATTGAAAAAGAATGCAGTGTTTATTTACTTATTGCATAGCATTCCTGAGAGATCTCAATGGCTTGTGGGGTTGACTCTGAAATAGAAACAGCTACATAGTCTGATCATTCACTACATTCACTACACGAACATTAACTACAATGATTATTTCTGCTAAGGCTAATCTTAAATAAGGAAGAGGTCTATCTTGTAAGTTGTTCATTGCATATCAGACTTTTAATTGTATCAAGTACTTTATCCTAACAGCAGCACATTAGAATGTGTTGTGCTAAAAGAAGAATCCTCTATACACAGTTTCAGTCAAAATAGTCTTTTTTAAGCATTCATCTCACAGAAATTAATTGTGATTCCATTTTTATTTTCTTTTTTGGCATGTCCCAAAAGGTAAATAAGCTGAGAACCTTTTATGTGCAACATACTTCAACCTGTCCCCGTCTTGCCTTGCAACACATATAGCCACATTCACCTCAGCACTTGTCATCAGGGATCCTGTGCAGGCAGCAACAGTGAACCCTTCCTCATCTGATCCGGGCAGCCAGCAGGGATCCCTGTGTGGTGAGGAAAACAGGCACCTCTAAGGTGCCATTCAGCTACTGTAAATATCTAAAGTAACTGAAATTAATAGTATCCTAAAAGAACCTATTCTTCCCTGTTGATTTTTAAGGTTTTATAAAACTCATCTACCAATATTTCACATTTAAATTTCTACTCATATTTGGTCAGATGAATCCCAACTTAACTGTTAAAAAGTTAGATTTCTAGTCTACACTACTCAAAATATTTACCCCTATAGCTAGTGGTGGAAAATAGGCACCCGAAGAGGATGACTTAGATAATTTTGTTCAGTCATTCCCTAGGCAACTTGGTCTCTGGGTTTGTCCCTCACGCTCCACAGATTACACAGAAGTCTGATTGAGGACCTTAGTGTAACTGACCAGTAAGGTGGACAAGGGTGCATGAGATGAGTCCTGCCCACACACCAGAGGCAAGCAAAGAATAATCAAAGGTTTTTTTAAATCCCTGCACTATCACAAAAGCTGAAATCTGACTCATTCACTATGGCTAAATCTGGAATCCCAGTTATGGTACTATATAAAACAGTCGAGATTTCTGTATAGAAGTGACGTTGCAAATGCAGTTTTGCAAAAAAATATTTCATATTAAATATATATTAATATTTTTAATAATGTTGCAAGTTTTAGTATAAAATTTGGTTTTATATAATGGACTTCTGTAAATCTTTATATGCAACAACCCCACTCTTTATTTAAAAATGGAAACATGTAAAATTAATATGGCTTACACTGAATTGAAAAATTGCTTCACCAACTGATTTTTTAACAGAAGTAGGAAATCAGGGAGAGAATTTATTTTTTATGACCTTCCTCTATGGAAAGTTCTTGGCTTTTGACTATGTTACACTTTCTTTGAAAACTCTGTAGAAAACATAAAATCAGTACTAATAAAGTTTGTGGTTGGCAGAAAGATTGGTCCATGTCATTGGATAGATGAGACTACTGACAAAGAGCAATATGGAATACTTCATAAATTAAGCATCAGCAAACACGAAGCATTTTTGTCCAGCCATTGCAAATTAATTCATGAAAGAGGGCAAGGAATGCAACCCAGTCTTGCCAAACTGCTGAATCATTGTGAATGATCAGCCGAGCAGAACATCAAAATGAAAAAGGCAAGTGCAGCACAATTTCTTGAAACTTTTTGTTTATATTTTGCTTAGTAAGTCACCATTGGTAAACTATTTTATTGCTTTCTATTAACATTAGCAAAATCAATGAGATCCTGTTCCAGATTGTCTTTCCTTGCTTCTTAAGTTCTTATTTTTCCTTCCATTTTATTTTTCCATTTTTTCCCATTTACTTCAAAGTTACTATGTGAGACTTCCATATACTATGCAAAGATCAAGCAACTTGCAGAAATGTTATATTTAGTTAAAGAGTCTGTTATTTTAGATCCCAAGTATAGGATTTCTATAGGATTTTCCGTACAGTTCTTCATTAGCAAAAGTAATGGCTGGTTCAGATGTCCATGTGCAAGGCAGACACAAAGATATTTCATTAATACCCATTTCCTACATCACATCTGATTTCTTTTATGGACCACTAGGCATATAATGTCAGAATTTATTTTCAGTGAGGAATCTTGCAAGTAGTTGTTCATTAAAAGCTTGTAGAACTGAAAGAAAAGGACCTTGCTTGGGAAAAGAGCTGAAAGGATAGAAACCAGACAGTGAAGAATTAGTCATTTAGAAAAGATGTTTTGGGTCATGTAAACAGTACTCAAAGGAGTTATGGTGCAGAGTGATCCTTTTTCATTAGATAGGAATCACAGCCAGTGACCTACAACACTCAATGTATCAGAATCTACCAAATATAAGACTGCTCGACAGACATGTGTGGTTACCATGAGTGTATATTTACTTAAAACAGCTACAGTCATCCTCTGTGTCAAGTAGAAAACAGCAATCTGACGGCATCTCTGGTTTCTGTGAAGTGTGTAATCTACCTTCCATCCTCTGAGAAGGTCCTGAGGGAGGTCCTCCTGCAGTGAAGACAGATCACTCCTCCCTGACGTGTTCCTCATGGAAAGACATTTCCAGTGGCTGTGAGTTCTGAGCAAGGGGAAGAAGAGTCAGGGCAGAGACCTGGAGATGTGCAGCCTAATCCAGCAACCTGCTGGAGAGGGGCAAAGAGCAGACACATGGGCTGGAAAGGGAATGGGATGAAAATCTTCTGAGGACTAGCAAGGAGTATACAGAGCTTTTTATAACTCATAAAGTCATTGATTTCACTGGAAACAACCACCTGTAATACAGGGACATCGTGAGCAGGGAGAGCTATTCAGAAGCCCCTTTTATTTCCATGTTCTTCAGCTATGACTTTACATTTTCTTTGTTTGAAAGCATACATATTTTAGTTATATTATGACAAAGCTTGGTGGTTTGAAGTTTTGTTTTGTTATAAATATAGCCAAGCCTTTGAAGCTGTCTATAAGAAGGAGTCTAGGCAGATGTAGATAAAATCTTTGGCCAACCTGGGATCCAGCTCAGGTGTGAAGAAAACACCATATCAAAACCAGCTATATTGCCACAAATAGAAAGTAGTTTCTTCACCAGTTTGTCATATTCTACACACTGCAGATTAAAGGATTGAATGCTGGAACTAAGGACTGATGAAGCTTTTCCTTCTGAACTGACATAATTTCTGAGGTTATTTAAATGTGAGTTAGTAATGAAGGAAAAAAAAACCACATAAATTATAGGGATTTCAGAGATTTTTACAAACGGGGAAAGTTCTATTACACCAATTTTACAATTTGGAGTGAAAAAGACCAAAATAGTATGCATTATTGTAATTATGAAGTCAGAAAAAAAGAATCACAAATTGAAGTATACTGCTATCACTTTCTCTTTTGCTATTTTAAACTATTATATTTGGAAAAATACACAGACCTCAAGGAAATAAAAAATAAATAGTAGTGGTTTAAAATGCAATATAGTAAGTAAGAAAATAATAATTTTCTATATGGAAAATAATGTTGCAAATTAAAATAAACAAATTGGCATAAGAAAAATTAATGCCTCTGAAATTTCGCAGGTGGAGGATCAAATCTGATCTCTAGAGAATGAGTATTAATTCTTAAGTACTCACAAAGTTGGGTTTTGGTTTTTGGTTTTTTTTGTTTGAAAGCTAAAGAGCTGCAGTGTAAGACCATATGAGCTTTTGTCATTAAACATAAATGCATCTATTGCAGAGTGCTGGTGTAGAAGTTGTAATTCAGTTACGTTTCTAATATGTTTCTGCTAGGAAAAAGATGAGTAAAATTTTGCATTTGTACACAGAGGTATCCATTTTTATTCATTAATATGTGATAGCAACTTGCACACTGGTTTCTTTTTTCAGTTGCCATAACAGTACCAAAAAACCCAAAAGTGCTTCACTTTGCCAAGTTAAGGAGAATTATAAATATTCACCATGTCACCCATTTAAGGTCTCTTTGTATGGCACAACACACAACTTTCAGAACATCCTTCAGGGCAAAAATTGTTCAGTGGGGGATCTGAAGATAATTTTGTTTGTTTTCTGTTGTTTGTTGTTAATATTTTCAAATTACAGCAATAATTTCTGAATTACTAAATTCTGAGTAGATGGTTGTATGATTTTTTTTTTTTAAACTAGAATGGAATTGTAACTGGTTTCCTTTATCCTATTAAATATTTTAAAACACCTCCTCTGAAGACTGAGTCCTAGACCTTTTAAAAATTTTACCAAAGAGAGTATCCATTGAGAAACAAAACAACTTAGTCTAGAACTGTCAATTGTCTGATAGATCAAGAAACTTATTTATGGTATGAGAAGCAAAGGCCTGGTTATAATGGGATAAATTACCTCAGGTTACATCTTATCAGGGTCATCTAATATTTGGTGTTGCTAAATATTAGATGATCCTGCTAAATGTTAGATGGTAGGTATTTTATCTAGAATTTAACTAGAAATTTCATCAAAGATCTGATTTTTTTTTACCAATTAAATATTCAGTACATTCTAGAAATGCAGCTGCTTTTCACAAAAATGGCTT
Organism: Scytalopus superciliaris; assembly: GCA_013400415.1. NCBI lineage: Eukaryota > Metazoa > Chordata > Aves > Passeriformes > Rhinocryptidae > Scytalopus > Scytalopus superciliaris. The sequence continues at coordinate 543,417 of VXBX01007223.1, forward strand.
TAAAGAATCAGTGAGTCAATTCACCAGTGAAAGCTCCCTTCGTCAGAAGAGCACTAACAACCTTTAATTTGAATTAACCTTTTTCTTCCTCTTCCCCTGAAGTAGATCTTTTCTTGTTGATCCCTGTAACATGAATTAAGCTTTTTTATTAGCTCTTAAGAATTAAAACCAAAAATTTAAAATTAAAAAAAAAAAAAA
>VXBX01007223.1:543668-567770 GCA_013400415.1 Scytalopus superciliaris
CACAAATCGGGGAAAATTTCCTCTGCAAACTATTTCTTATCTGATTGGATTGGGGTTATCTGATTAGTAAACTTGTATGGTGACTGGGTAAAGAGCACACAGATCTACTCGGTGTCTTTTCATTTGTCTATTCTTTGGGGAAACCCAAGAGGAAAGTATGATGACCATCAAGGATTCATCCAGATTGCTTCAGCCATAAATTCACAGTTTTGTCATGTGATCATATGGGGGTACTGAGGTATAAGGGTGAAGTGAAAAAGAAGGTGTTTTACAGATCCAAAAGCTACATCCAAGTCTGATTTCTTATGCAATAAGTTCTGAATAAGGAGGGACATACATGCTGAGTACCCGAGCAAGTCTTTCTAGAAATGCCAGTTTTTAAGGTCCACAAGGTGCTTTGCAGTTGTCAGCACTATAATCTCCTCTGTTTAACTTGTCATGTTTATGTACCGTTCCAATTTTCTCAGTGGTGAGGGGTTTTCCATTTCATTAGACATGTCATCTAAATATCTCAAGTCTGAAACCAATTTATGTTCCTCTGAGAGACAGAGCACTGTTGTAGAGATAAAAAATTACCTATTCAGTTTTTTCTTCCTTTTCCTTGTAATATGTTAATTTAATACTTATCACTTCCCAGTTACCTTGTCAGGATCCTTTATCAGCATCATTTTTTAGTGTTCTGTTCTGTAACTTTTAGAAATACTGCACAGGACTACATATGACCAGCACAAAATCTAAACATTACAAAATTCACATCAATATTGTGTCTCCTCTCTCATTATACTTTAGAGCACAGCTGTTCTCTATGTTAATTGCTCATCTCCGAACCTTCAGGATTTTATGAAAATGTGACATTTCTCAATGTTGTTTGGGTTATTTTACAAACCAGGTAATCTTGATCAATTTAGCATGCTTTATGCTCTTCAGTGTTCTGTACTGCCATGCCAATCAATCATTATTACTCTCTCATTTTGTTCTTTCAGGCTTCTATGGTCTTATGCTAAACCTTATGACCTTCATGTCATTTTAACCATTATACTTTAGATCACTGCAAAGCTTTCACTAATGCAGTTTTGTTCTTCTTGATAAATAAGTTGAATCTGAGAATTGCCTCCTGCCTGGCAACATGAAAGCAAAGACATTTATCTCTACTAGGTCCATGTCAGTGTGGACAGTACCACATCTGCAGCTGTTCAAAGTAAAGTGACTTACCTGGAGATTCAGCCAGGGAACTGTGAGTTTAGAACTTCACTGTTTTCTTCACAGTTTTGTTCCTCCTTGTACATGGGCCCTCTACTAAAATCAGTTGCCAAATATTCTGCTTTACAACACTAGAAGTTATACTTTCACTGCTAAGACTTAACCATGTAAACCTTGGCTCTTGTGATAAGTTTGGTTTCTCCAGTTAGTCTTCCCTTTCACAGTCTCTGACTGTTTATCAGTCTTTCTGTTCTCCGTGAATCCCTATAACCAGGAATAAACCCTGTCAAGCTGGTGTGTAGGAGCACAGAATATTATTACTTTCAATAACATCTGAATCTGAAGCATCAAATAGGCATGCTATTGCTTATTCTGGCTTTCACCACCGTGGCCAAGTGGCATGATTACCTTTTTATTATGTTGCCATTGAATGTTTGTCATTCCACCATGTGGCATGACAATAAGCCAATTATAGTTAACAGACCTGGTCTCCTGACACTTCCCATTGTCACAGAAGAGATTTCAAAGGCAAATCAATAAAATTCAGAACTATGCAGACAGCTTGATGCATACTAAACACAAAGTTTTGAACTTACTACAGTCTAATTTAATAATGGCAGAAAGGCAGTCAGCGGAAGCCAGCAAGGTCTCTAAGTCTCTGTAATTTAACTTATTTGTTGCTTTATGATGAACTTTTGTCCACTGCTCCCACATCTCAGAGAAATTAGTAGAAGTGAGACTTTGAGCTCATTGATGTCTGAGATGCACTGGGGTATCGAGAAATCTTCACTGGAATGGCAGAGTAAGGATGACAACTGAAGCTCTGAAGTTGTCCATAGATTCTGTGTCATATCTGCCAATCTAGCACAGATTTCTGTGCCACACTATAAAGGTATGGTGGCCTTGGTACTAGACTTGTGGTTGTGCATCTGTGTTCGGCTCCAAATTCACACGTGACATGAAAATACAGTTGTCTGAATACCAGTATCTACATTTGTGTCTGTGTGTCCATTTTAACTGATGGGGACTTCAGCAAAGTGCATGCATATAGGCATCCTATGCTAATTGAGATGCCCTTGGATATTCCATCTTACTTGCCACCTACAGGTGCTTCGTCACAGCTGGCAGTGCCAGGAGGATACACATCCTGGATAGACGAGGTTGAGCAACCTGGTGTAGTGGAAGGTGTCCCTGCCCATGGCAGGAGGGTTGGAACTGAATGATCTAACCATTCTATGATTCTATGATATTCCAAATGAAAGGACGCTACATGGTCCGGATAGCAACAGACCTGATATCTGGAAAACTGTTCAGTACGAACAACAGAGTCCAGAGGGTTTTTCAGGTCACTGTGGTGTTGCCATATCTGCTTGATTAGCTGAAATCTTTCTAGATTCAGTTCTCTGCTGTTCTACTTCAGTTGCATCATTCACCATTACTTCCAATGTGCTGTTTTTCTGTGTCTTGTTAGGGGAGACCACTGCATTGCAAGGTCTCCCATTCAGAAATAGTCATGGACAGCAATTTGTTTTATTCTTTTATTATAGATTTTTCTGATTATTATTTCAGTTAGAGGTCTAGCTGGTTTTCAAATGATTGGGACGCAGAGAGGGAAATCCTGGGAACAAGAAGACTGTGAGAGTTTGAACAGGCATCTAAAGAAGGGGGTAGCTGAAAGAAGACATGGCTGAAGTGAAGGGATTAAGAAGAGGAACTGACAGCATAGTTATCAACACTAAATACCTGGTGACTCCTTTTCATCTGTCTTAATATGAAGCTTACATACAAACGAATGAAGTTGTTATATATTTTCCCCCCACACTTGCTGAAGACTTTTTCTGAACGTACTTTCATGGAAAGGACTTCAGGACACTGTATTTAAACAACTTATGCTCCATTTACATTTTCACTGAAAATATTGGGAACATGCCTTGATATTTATCAAAGGGACATACCATAATGTAAACTGAGATTTCTCTGTTGTGTTCAGAAAGTGTTAAAACTTAAATGGGAGCAGAATTTAAACAGAGGAAAGAGCAGAGACACTGAAGTAGTTAGGCAGAGTTTCTGACTGTCAGGGAGCTCTGAAAATATAATGCAGTATTCCTGAAAAGTTTTTGAAGCTTAAATTAGCTTTCAGTAGAGCCAGGCTGAGTTGTCAGACGTATTCTTAGCAAGCATAGAAAGTCTTTATGGGTATGGCAGCACTTGCAGGTCCTTCTAGAAGCAACACTCACAAGCTGTCAGGGTTCTGAAATCTCAATTTATATTCTAAATTATGTTGCTGGTTCAGTGTGTATGACATATACCAGGCTTTTCACCTTGCTGTGTCTGCCCTGCTCAGAGGGAGTTGCATGGAACAATATGTTTGCCCAAGACAGAGCACTGCTTTCATTACTAGCTCTCACAGTATTAGAGCAGTACAGTTGAGAGTGTAATTGCTAGTCCGGACATGTGAACTAGTGACACTGATTTTAGCAGCAGTCGTTGGACAACACACATGAGTAAAACTGGAAATTCTTCAGGGAAAATTTCCTTCTGCCAAACAAAAGGTTCTTTTTCTTGTTCGTACAGAAAAGTACCCATGACCTTTTCAAAGTGTTGGTTGAGTCTACAACCTGTGAGCAAACTTCATCATGTATTAGTACCTATGCATTGCTAATTGGGTTATTATTTCAAGAAAAATATTTATTTTACAGACATCAGGGAGAAAAATAATTTATCCGATACTACCTGCAGTTGCAAGTCATAAACTAGGATATGAACGTAAGGATTTGAACTTTTAGTAGGAACTTCTGTCATAAAAGGCACGAGGCAAGGATGTTCCTCAACTCTGTAAGATATCTTTTTTTACGCCAAGCCAGGTTGTCCCAGTAAAATCTGTACTGAATTGTACTGTAGCAGCATTTTCTCTGTTGCAAAACATGACTGTCCTTCAGATAATATGGTTTGCTGTCAACAAGGAAATAAATCTGTAACACAGTAGCACTGTTCTGGTAATAGGTGCTGGAAAAGAGAAGACAGTTCCCATAAAAGTGAGACATTCTATAAGTGCTGAGTATCAGACTTTCTCTTGGGAAAATTATTTACTCTTGTTGACCACACACAAAGCCATTTGTTCCAAAAATGTATTTTTCATTTCCACGAATTGAGATTTTTATTATTTTTTCAACCTCTGATACATTTAAGCATCAAAAACTGTCACTGGCATTGTTGCATTTGCCTCTGCACTATTTTAGCTATGATACAGGAATATCTGCTTCACATAGATTAATAAGAAGGAGATGGTATTTGCTGGGTTTTTTCCTGGTTTCATAAATTATTTTAAATAAGCAATTCATGGAGCTGTAGCAGCCAAACAAAATAAATGCCTGTATGTCCATTAGAATGTAAATGAACTGTGCCAGTTTCTGACGTTTTCTCATGGCTGAATTCTTGCTAGCACAGACTCTTTGCTATTCATGAAAGTGAAATTTAATGGTAGCTTGAGAATCTCTGGTGTATTTTAGATTATATTCTCATAGACTCAGGTGACTGGTGAGGGTCCCAGCTTGAAAAGCAAGTACTTCTATCGCTCATGAGTTTGAATAGCTATCCTTTTTGAAATTATTTGTGAAGATCTGAGTATTGTTGAAAATTTGTTGCTTAAGCAGACTAGGTCAATGAAACTTCATGAACTGCACAAAAAGTGCTTCTATGTATAAAAAGCTGAATATTGATTTAGTACCTGATCTCATGGTTTTGTATAAGTTCTACAGACTTAGAATCATGGAATCATAAAAAGGTTTAGGTTAACCCAGCAATGCAAAGTCCACCACTAAACCATGTCCCTAAGTACCACATCTACACATCTTTTAAATATCTCCATGGATGGTGACTCAACCAGTTCCCTGGGCAGCCTGTTCCAGTGCTTGACAATCCTTTAGGTGAAGAAATTTTTCCCAATATCTAATCTAAATCTCCCTTGTGTAACTTGAGGCCATTTCCTCTTGTCCTATCTCTTTTCACTTGGGAGAAGAGACCAGCCCCAAACTCACTACAACCTCCTACTTGAAAGGTATAGAGTGATAATGTCCCCTCTGAGCCTTCTTTTCTGTGGGCTAAACAACCTCAGCTCCCTCAGCCACACCTCATAAAACTTGTGCTCCAGACCCTTCCCCAGCTCCGTTTCCCTTCTCTGGACATGCTACAGCACCTCAATGTCTTTCTTGTACTGAAAAAACTGAACACAGGATTTGAGGTGTGGCCTCACCAGTGCTGAATACAGGGGTACAATCACTGCCCTGGTTCTGCTGCCCCCACCATGTCTGATACAGGCCAGGATGACACTGGCCTTCTTGGGGAATGGGGCACATGCTGGGTCATGTTCTGCTGGCTGTCAACCAGCATCCCTAGGGCCGTTTCCACTGGGCCACTTTCCAGCCACTCTGCCCCAAGCCTGTAGCAGTGCATGGGGTTGTTGTGACCCAAGTGCAGGACCCAGCACTTGGGTTTGTGGAACCTCACACTATTGACCTTGATACATTGATCCAGCCTGCCCATATTCCTCTGCAGATCCTTCCTGCCCTCCAGCAGGTCAACACAATGTCTTTTGCAAACTCACAGACACTGGGCTTGATCCCCTTGTCCACATCATTGATAAAGATATTAAACAGGCCTGGCCCCAATACTGAGCCCTGGGGAACTTCACTAGAGACAAACCACTGGATGCAACTCCATTCCCTACCACCCTCTAGGGCTGGCCATCCAGCCGGTTTTTTACCCAGGTCTTAAACTCTCTCCAACCAAAGTAGCCAGTCTGGCCGTCTTACCTCTGGCTCATCTTTCTGCACATGGAGAAGGCCTGTTACTGTACCTCTAAGATTTCCTTCCTGTGGAATGTTCAGCCTTCCTGGACTCCTTTGCCCTTCAGGACTGCCCCCCAAAGGACTCTCAACCAGTCTCCTGAACAGGCCAAAGACTGCCCTCCAAAAATCCAAGAAGACAGTTCTACTGACAACCCTCCTTACTTCTCCAAGAATTGAAAACTGTAATTTTGTGATCAGTGGGCCCAAGACAATCTCCAGCCATCACATCACCCACCAGTCCTTCTCTGTTCACAAACAGCAGGGTGCCTTCACTAATTGACTCACTCACCAGCTGTGGCAGGAATTTATGTTCCACACAATCCAGGAACCTCCTAGATTGTTTCCTCTCCACTCTGTTATATTTCCACCAGACATCTGGTAAGTCGAAGTCACATATGAGAACAAGGACTACCAATTGTGAGACATCTCCCAGCTGCTTTTAGAAGATTTCATCTGCCTCTTCATCCTGGTTGGATGATCTACAACAGACTCCCACTATGATATATGTCTTGTTGGCCTTCCCCCCGATTCTTACCCATAAACACTCGACCCTGTTGTCACCATCATTAAGCTTCAGACAATCAGGACAGTCCCTAACACACAGGGCTACCCCACCAGCTCTCCTTCCTTTCCTATCTCCTCTGAAGAGTTCATAGTTATCCATTGCAGCACTCCAGTCATGAGAGTCATCCCACCACATTTCTGTGATGACAACCATATCATAGATTTCCTGCTGTGCTGTGGCTTCCAGTTCCTCCTGTTCATTGCCCGTGCTGTGTGCATTGATGTAGGTACACTTCAATCAGCTATTGTTCCTGCCACTTTTTGGGGGGCAGAAGCTCTAATTTCTCTGTGACCACTGTCAGCTGCTTTCATGGTTTCTGGCACATCAATAGCCCTTGTGTCTTTGCTGCTGCATGGATCTCCATCCAGTATCTCCAGGAGACAGCAGGCCAAAGGATCTTGCTAGCACATCATCCCTCAAACATTGACATGCAGCTTATCTCTAGTGAGCCCATTTTTATCCCCTTAGCCCCTGCAAATCCAGTTTAAATCTCGTTCAATGAGTACTGCTACTCCTGTGCATAGATTTCCTGATACTCCTAAGCCTACTCACCTCCTCCCAGAGCTCTGTCACCGAGCACAGATGTTCCATTACCTGGGAGGTGCACCTGCTTACCAAGAAATCTGAAACTCAGAAGAGAAGAAATATAGACTTAGACTCATGATGCCCCCAGGTGACCTGGAGTAGAGATAAGCCATGGAAGGTGATACCCCGATAGGGTCTAAAGATCTGGCTGAGCTTCCTATGAACTGTGCCTGCTTTTTGCCTTGCACCTTCATAGAATGATTATCTGTGGGCAGGAATGCATCCATTCTTCAGAATCACTTTTCACAGATGTAGTAAGTCAAAGAGAGTGGAAAACTGTGCTGATTTAAAGTGGAGCACTACTTCTGCTGCAGTTTCACTTAGGTTGAAGTCAGGAGCAATGGAATAGCAGAGCATAAAGCAAAATGTCACCACAAGCAGATCCTGAGGATCAGTTTGTACTATTGTGAGTCTTTTTTTCAGGAAAAACTGGTTTTAGTAACATCTGAGCATCTGTATATAGCCATAAAGAAGACAGACGTATTTCACAGTTTTATTAATCTGAACCTACCTTTGATGTAACAACTGATGACTGTAACCAGCCTTCATCTCAGTGCAGCACACTCTGCATCAGTTACTTGCCATGCCACTAGTGTGTAGCGTACTGCAAGGGAAAAGGCACTAGGTCTGACCATATGGAATGTTGTGGGCCTGGTCAAAGATGATGGGTCATTCATCTCACTCTGATGTGGGATGTGTTGATTTTTGACCCATTGCATCAGGTGCCATCCCAGCTAAAGACCAAATGGATCCTCCACAGCATGGCACCGTCACAGAAGGACAGCTGACAGCAGGACTAGCTAACTATGCTTGAAGAGCTAGAGCTCCCAGTCTCCTTACACCTACTCTTTATTTCAAGGTAATCCAACTTTTTGTTGTTGCTAGAGTAAGACCTCAGTACTTAGAGGTGTTTGAAAAAGATGGACCTTTAAAAAAATATTGTGTCATAATGACAGATTTTATGAAAATGGAACTATTAGTTGCCATTCCCTGTACGTCATCTGATATTTTAAATATGACATGATCAATTGAAACGTTTTATCACTTGCTCGTTTTCATAAGTATTATTTCCATTTGTTTTAATTCATTGTTTCCTTTTAGATTTTGTATACTACAGTATATAAATTAATTGAATTTACTTGTTCTCATTGATCATGTTTCTTTTCCTTAAAAGGGGAAAATGTTTGAAGAGTGATTGAATTAATGTTATATATTTGTTCTATAAAAAACTATTACCTCTCCCAGTAGTATTTTTGGAATTTTAGCTGTAGGATATTTTGAATCTTAATGCGTTAGCCCAATTAGCTTTAGTTCTGTGTACTCAACTTGACTATACCTAGCATAGGTAAACATACATACAAAAGGTAAACATACAGAGAGAGAAACCAGCTGTAACATGAATGGTAAGAAACAACAGTTCCCTGCACCCTGCTAGTGGTGTACACCTGAGTCTGAACGCTCAGAGAAGTTCTCCACTGTTACATTCATTTGAAGTTAATGAGTATTTGACACCTTTGGAACTGAGGCCCCAGTGTAGACATATCAAGGATCCCAGTAAGAGAAAGAAAAAAATCACAGGAAGAAGAATCTACTGTTACAGTAAATTTATCCAACAGCTTTTCTAGAGAGGAAAACTTTTGCTGAAGTCTTGTCAGATGGATGTTGATAGGATGTCTGTGGAGTCAGTTAATGCTCTGGGAGTGCTCATCAGCCATCTGTTCAGTGACTTCCAAGCATCTAGGAAGGAGAAGGGTCTGTGCAGTGCTTAGGACTGCTTTACTCAGGAAGTCATATGCAACAAGGATATTAAAGCACAAAAAAAAAAAGAAACCAAGCGAAAACTAATGGGCTTTCACCCATTAAAAGTGAAAGTGCGACAAGTGATGTGGAGGGACGTTGACTTGCCCTGAACATTGATTTAGATTAAAAGGGTTTATCTTTGATGCTGTTGAGTTCCTCCCTGCAGCACTACCACATGCCATCACTGTTCCCAGGCTTCAGTTTAATTATACATACACATCTGCCACAGAGGTGAACATCATTAAAAGTCCTGAGACTTAGCAATAACTACTTATTAGTTACTTATGGTTTTTCGAGGTGTGAAGAACTTTTCCAGCAATCAATGCAAAATACTGAGAATAATGAAGATGGAACTGTAGCAAAAATCATCCAGGTGGCAGCAGACCAATAACTAAAGGCTGGTTTTATATTCCTGGCACTATGGGATATGCCAAATTCAGGATTTTTTCTGGAAAAAAAAAATAAAGGAAAAAGGAAACAAATCAAGACTCTGTCTTGCAAATGCTCTAAGTTCTGTCTGATAAGCTGCTTTTAGAAAACTGAACTTTTCAATAAATCCTGGCTAAAGTATGAGGCACTTGATATCTGTAAGCATACTTTACAACAAAAGCATACTTAAATTTGGATATATGAAGGAATAGATACAATGAGTGTCATGTGATTTGTCTTTTGTTACAGGATATCTTCGTCAAAAAGGAGAAGTACAGTAAACTGAAGCTGGAATTTGCCTTGATCTGAAAAAACATTTTTTCACCCTAACATATTTGAATCCAAAATCTTTTTTCAGTTCTCAGTGGTTTTTAGTAAAGTCACAACATAGAAACCATCACAGCTCTGATTTCCAGGGAAGCTCATTTTGGAAGGTGGTAAATACAACTTAAAATGAAATGTGAAAAATTACTTTTCTAACACTGCTTTGTGAGAAAATGTAATTCTGATTTTTAAAAAACATGTGGTTGTTACTGTACCTCAGCTTATCTATTTAAAATTAAACAATTAAAACTTCAATATGTGTTGGCCACCAGCTGCTGTACCTTATTACAGTTTAAATGGCCAGCATTGAATAAGAAATAATTACATTCATGAAACTAATTTTGCAGAAGTATATGAGGTTATGGAGTTTATCCTCACATGCTTACATGTTACCACATTATTTTCCTGCTAGCATCTGGCTGAATGGTGGTGGTTGCTCTTAACACAAGCCAGTAACCCCACTCTCCTTTCCAAAACTAATGCAGGCCTGTACTGGCTGTCTTTACAAGGAATGTTAATAAAGAGTTATTTAAGACTAGTAGGAAGACACAGGAGCCTTCGGAAAGTGGGTTACAGTTTCTGTGGTGAAGTTATTATGAGAAGGGATGGCTGTCAGGCACATGGGTGAACCAAAAGCCACTCATGGTAAGAACAGGCTGCATTAAGTATTTATAGATGGATCTATGCTGACCTTTATTTTTTTATTATTATTTTTATTATTTCACATTTTAAAAGTGTATGTGGATATGGAAGTGAGGTGTGTTTATATGTATATAATATTCTCAGATACTCAGGTTTTTATAGAAGACATCATAAGTTGGACAGTAGGAGTTTGGGAGTTTGGGGAGGGAGAAGTAGAAATCTGGAAGTGGGATGAGGTTGCAAGACCTTATCCAGTATATGTGCCCAGTTAGATGTGAGTTGGTTAGAAGGTTGAGTAGTATTAGTACTGTATTAATACTCAACAGAAGTTGAAAGCTGCACTCTGTGAGGAACAAATTTCAGTCCTGTTGAAAAATCAGTATCGGTATATGAACTAATGCCAGTCTGTCCACAGCTGTCATTCAGGTGGGATCCCACTGTCTCTGGTGGGGAATATTCACAGCACGTTGGAGCACCAGAAAGTCAAGGGTACACAGGGTGTTGTGAGGGGAGGTCAAAGTGAAAGTCTGCTGCTTCTCACTGCCAGCTGTAGACCTGGCTGCAGAAGGCCAACACCGTTGAGTATGCACTGAATACACATTATTAAGATATATTCTTCAGGTGAGATTTTAAGCCTCAGTTTCCTACATGTAGAGGATATGGTCCCATACTTACGCAGAACACTATTTAAAAGTGAAAGTTAGAAGGGAGAGTGCAGTCTACACAGGAAAGTGCATTTTGTTTTTTTGCCTCTTCATGTGAAGTTTCTGTTACACTTACAATATGCTACATATGCTTTATACTCTTGAATTCTTGAATTTGCAGCAATGATTGCATGTATTTAAATAGCAGTGATAATTCTGGATGTTCAGAGCACAATTAACCATAATCAGTCTCAGATTGAATAATGGATAATGCCATATATTTGGTTAAAGTAAGTTTTGGTTTTTGGGGAAAAGGATGTTTATTTCAGCTGAGAATTCAGATCTTATGTGAAGCAATATTAAAATCACCACAAAATACATAAAAGATATAATGTATAGTTTGCTATATGGAATTTGGCCTTCATCTGTTTAGCCTAAAACCTGGTCTTTGACAGAGGTGAGAGACCATTTCATCTTACATGAAGGTGTAACAGCTGAACTTAAATCTGAAGAACAGATTTTAATATTAGTTCCAAGGTTTGTTATCATTAGAGATTTTTGCTTCTGTAACATCCTTATGTACACATATGGATCTCCAATTTTTTTTTTTTAAATCTTTCTTTGGGTCTTTTACTTCTCTGGCATCCTATATATGTTAGTTTTCTTAACATAATTTCATGCCATGTGAATAAATATTGCTTTTTATTTGTTTTGAGTGTAGATGTTGTCATTTGTATGTTGCAGTCTGTGTCCATAACCTCCAAGCTAAATATAAGTCCACATTCTCCTAGTTGGGGGAATAACTGAGTTCTTTTTAATTGAGGTTTTTTTTCCAAAAAATCTTCACTTAATACATTATTTATTTGATTTATAAATACTATATTTTTAAATGATAGTAATTTTTTTCTGATAACTCCAGCATAACTTCTTTTTAGGGGGAAATAGTAAATAAATAGGTAAAATGTGACCTTTCAGTTGAACCAGGAGTAATTTTGGCTGACAAGAAATTATGGGCAGTGCACCAGTGTCAATAGGTAGAGAGTGTTACCTCTACCAATAGTTTCTTTACATCAAATCAGGATAGTATGTTGATTTGAGCAAGTTTCAAGTCTTATCTTTACCTCTGAGAGGAAAAGTACTTTATAGGTTTCACTCTTGTGAGCTGCACAGAAACATAGCAGGTAATAAAAAGGTAGCCATATCCCATACAAGAAGTTATTAAGTTTCTGCTACCAAATCTTTAATACTGAAAGTGATGTACAATCCAGGTCTATCAAGAATGCCTGTTACCTCAGCTTGAATTTGCAGATGGAAAATAATCTATCTGCTTGTTAATATAGTCAGCACTGAAGAGTCAGTAAAAACAAACCTTTCCAGGATTACTTTTTCCAATATACTTTTTTTTTTTTTCAAATAACACTATCAGCTTATATGTCAGCATTACTGAACAGCCAGTGTTTCACTACAAACGGCTCAAGTGCTTTTACCCTGCAAGATATTTCAGTCAAAATGAACTAGGTATCATGGCAGAAAAAAGTACCTCGTTATCACAGAATTCTAGGAATTCCTGATGTAATTTGCCTGTAGAAAGATACTATCATAGTGCTCTCATGATTTTAACTTTCTTTCTAGACTCACCTTTGAAAAATGAATAATAAAGTCAGTACTACCCTTCCAGCTGAATTCACTTTTTGAATGGAAGAGCAGCCTTCCTATTAGATATCTCAGTTTAAGCCCCATTTCTATTTCTGACAAAACAAATGAATTCTTTGTTATTAGTTTATAGTCTTACCTAGAGAGGTCCACACAGTTGCTTTTTTTTAACCTGTTATTAAACTGAGTTTTTTAATGGAAGTTATGCTGAAAGCTGGTGTTTTACAAAATGTGACCCAATATTCTTTGAAATGCTTCTTTTTATTTAATATTTTGTGAGGTTTTTAACATTGTGCTGCATAAGATAAGAACAGTGTTTACAATGCGTGTTTCAAATTATCTCCTTTTATAAAAGACATATTCAGAGTTTTAAAAATTTATAAGCTACAATAGTTTAAATTCAGGAAAGTCATGGAAGCAAGATATCAGTCAGCTAATAACTCAGGAGAAGGAGATAAATACTTGTATAAGAGAGATAACCATGTGTGGCTAACTATGACCAAAAACCAGGACAGTATCAAAACAAGCAATCCTCTCAAGACTTGGCCACCTTATCTAGACTGATGAAACAGTTATTTTTCTCCAGGCTTTTCTTCTAAAAAAATCTCTTGTATTATTAGGTTTTGTTGATGGGATGTTCTGAATGCTTCTTCCTAAAGGTGCGACTGCATTTGACACATCAGTACCAGGTCATTTGGTGTCTTATCCAATGTCCAGCAAGACATTTGGAAGTCCTTTTGCTTAGTTCTTTTAATTTCAACCTAATCCCATGCTGTTTGTAAAGTATGGCAATGATCTCAATAGCTCCACTTGCATATATATATATATATATGTATGTGTGTGTATTTAGACAGAGGTTCAAGTTTAAACCTAAAATTCATAATGACTTCCAACTTATCCAATTAATTTCAAAATATCAGGGTTTCATAGAATTAGGGGACTGTGACGCAGCCTTTCCCCAGCATGCAATACAGTAATCAGGAGTATACATCTTGTTCCTCTTAGCACACATGCTTCTGTTGCATTATGATGTTGTTGACCCAACTGGTTAGCCAATACTCAGTGTCATTTGTAGGGGAANGTGTGTGTATATATATATATATATTCTATGTATTTTTTCTTAGAAATTATTCCTTGTGTTTTGTGTTTTCACCCCTTGTGTGTAGAGAATTTCCATATCTATCAATATTATCTGCAGACCTGAATGAGAATGGGAGCATAGGCACCACTTAGCCTCCACTCTTTATGCATTGGAAAAAGCTGCTAACATTATTTTTTGTTTATTTCAGGTTTCTTTTCTCCATGGAAAACTCCAAAGCCTGTAAGTTCCCTTTCAAAATTATACACATTGAGTTCATAAGATGGCAACCGTTCAAAGCAAATTCCATCTAAGGCTCTGTTCCTGGCTCATGAGGTGCCCCCTCAGCAGTGCCCCGGCTGTAGGTGGCACAGCACCAGGGGTGACCTCACTGGTGAGCTCTGCAGGTCTGTTCACTTGGAGTCTGCCAGCAGCGGTCCAGAGAAACACTGCAATGCTGAGAGGAGTGTCAAGAACCAGAAATGCAGTGGCTTAAAAAAAAGGGGCCTGGAAGAGAAGGCGGCAAAAGGTCCCAGAAATTAGGCCAGTCTGGTCTTCGTGTTGGCAAATTCTTTGCCATTAACAACATGCCCTTTTTCTGGTTTACAAGTGGCTTTAGTTTAACATCCTCAAAGTGATTGCTATTCCTTCTTGCATAGTAGATCTAGAGCTGCAAATAGTCACACTTCAAGTGAGAGCTTGGACTCGATAACTTACTGAGGTGCCTTCTAATTACCATTTCTGTGTTTTTATGATTTTGACATTAAAACCCAGGGCATAAAGACTTTTCCTACTATAAGACTGTGATAAATTATCGTATTTATTCTGTTGACACCACTTTATATAATTTTTGAAGTTGTGACAACATTGACAGTATAAAAAGAAACCATAGGCTACTATTTTTCATTGTCTGGTTTGTTTTATTGTTGTGGGGGTTTGGTGTTGGTTTTTTTGGTTTTTTTTAAATTTGGATTTTTAATTGAGATTTTATAGACCTTAAAGCAGTGCTTAATTCTCATAAGAGGTGTGTGGAGGGAAATAGAGCCCTGACTGTGCCTTAAGGCTTCTAAGAGCAATAGGAATAACAATAGCAATGCATTTTAAAGAACTTACAGCTTTCTTATTGAAGGACAGACAGGGGAAGTATGTTGAATCTGAACAATTTAATATACTTACATGCTTAATGTATACCAAAATAATTTCTGTAGCCTGTCAAGTACAAATAGCACTTAATCAGCCAATGCAACTCCACCAGACTTCTTCAGCTTGTGGTGTTTTTGATGTAAAAGGCTAGGGGATGTATGCAATACATTGCAATAAGTATTGTGTAAGTTGCTTTATTCATCTGTGTAGCAGGACATTTGATAAAATAAATCAGACTATTGAGGCCTAGCTTGTTCTCACCATTTTAAGGTTCCTGTCTGTCTGGGGCATTCAGCTTTTAATCTCAGGTAAAAAGTAAAGAAATAGAGAACTTGGAGCTTACTTGTTAAAGATCCACTTTCAAAGACCTCCTATTTTTCATATTTATCATCTTTATGTACACATTAAATATATAAATATCAGTATATTGTTGATGGTTATCTGCACAGTTTTGTTACATTAACAGTATAGTAGTTCATGCTTGAGTAGAACTTGCCAGTAATCAGAAACTAGAGAAACAACCTGAGTGGTACAGTTTTTCATACAATGATCAGATGAAACCAGGGGTCACAGAATAACATAACACTGTTGTGTGTGGATACCATGCTTGAATGCAGAATAACTGTTCACAGCTACTCTGTTCTGGGCTACTCTCAGCAAGAGATTTTGCAAATTATTAACCAAGTTAAGGTAGTGTGCATTCCTCTGTCTGTCACCACTTTTAACTGGAGAAATAGTCAGACATAAATTTCTGGTGTCCAAGACATGAAGATAAAATTGAAACCAAGTGTCTCTGCAGCACTGTCTGCAGAGCATCTGAAGCAGTAAGCCCAGCATAGGAGGCTTAGAAAGCCTCCCCAACACCACAGCACAGCCCTGTAGCTGTGTCACAGAAGAGGAAAACAGAGTAGCCTGTGCTGACAGAAATCTCCTGTGGTTCCTATGGACCATATATTATATATCATGTATAATATGATTAGTGCAAAATAACCACAAGCAATGTCACCAAACCATTACCCCAACTTTGATCTGATGCCCTGCACTCAATACCATGCTTATTCTCTTCCAAGAATGCCTTCATCTGTGAGTTGGCATTAGGATAACTCACATTACAGAACACTGTGTGACTATTTAACTAGTTGATATGGGTTTGGGAGATATCATTCCCCTTCTGTTTATCTAATTATGCAGCTGATTATTTTATCAGTATTACTAGCAAGTAAGAATGTTTTGCTCAGTTTTTAACTTCACACTAGAAGATTTAGAGCTAACCAGCAAGCAAGAATTAGACATATGGTACCCAGTAGGATTTTGCCAATTGATCTCCAGTTTCCTGTCCTTTCTCCACAGAAGAGTTTGCTCATCAAAGATAATTATATTGTCCTTTCTCTTTTTAAATCTTCCTTTAAATGTTTTAATTTTATCCAGTTTCACATTTTGAAAAAGGTAAGTGATCTATTTCCCCAGGCACCATACAAGAAATTAGGAAACTTTCACTTCTATGTAGACAGGACCCCACAGGTCTTTCTGCTTCATAGTGATAAGATAGATACTTTCAATGGCTTGTATTCTTTTTTTATATTCCCAAGAGAAGGTAAAACCTAAACATATTTCTCTAGTAATTTCTTTGGTCATAAGGAACTTGAATTGATCCCAGTTCTCCTTTCCTGTTTAGTCATAAGGGTCATAATCAGGTTTGTCACTGTATTACACAGGATCTACATACCTATAGTGCTCTCTTATATCATGTCCTAGTTGCCATCTTTTGTATCTCACTGAAAATAAATGTATCTTCCTGGAACAACACTGGCAAGTATTGAATACAGTATTCCATGTCTTCATCATTAGTACTTAACAGACTAATACTTTTCTTTCTCCACCTAAATATCACACCCAACAGGTACTAGTGCATGAGAGTTATCCTGTGATTGACTGAGGTACCTGGATATTTCTTTTCTTCATTCTTCCAAATGAACCAGCCCTACTTACTGCTGAAATTCTGACAGAAGAACAGCTTGAATTATAACACGGCTCTGTAAAAGAATGAGATCCTCAACATCTTGAAATGGCCAATATCTATAACCTGTTTATTCTTAAGCGTGAAACTAAGAAGGTCAGATCACCTGGGATGTGCAGCATTATAGTTATCCAGCATGTTCACCAGGAGGACTCTAACACATCTGTAGTCCACACATACTTGGTGTGGGAAAAACCTGATGCTGTTAATCATCAGAACAGAGAGCAAAGCCTACCTGCTGAGCCAAACAGCTTCTGAAACCAAGGAGCTACAGACAAGTGATAATCACAGAATTTGTAGACCAAGCTTGCTGTAAACCTGCAATCATCTTTGATAAGGCTCTGCTGATGCAACAATAGAAGTCAGTGGAATTTAGCTACAGTGCAGTTTGTTTCCAAGAGGCAATTTTTGTGTAATTAACATTGTTGGGTTGCATGCAGGAACACACTGTTCTGGAGGCTTTACCACCTTTGTCCTCAGGAGGGGTCAAATACTCATTTCCTGGGATAAAAATTTGTGGCTTGTTTAACTTAGCCTCTTCATAAAAATTTGCTAATGCAATTTAATTAGTAGACAGCTTCTTCAAAAAGAAAAATGCAGGTCCTCAAGCCTTCTTTTGCACAACCTGTCATATCTCCAAGCTTGATGTCCTTGTGAGACTGCTAAAGACAGTCTTAGGAAAAGCGCAGATTGAGGTGTCTTTGATGCACAGACAATATGCTGCTGTGTATTTCTTTCCTGTAAATGGTCTGGAAGAGTTAAAAGCCTTATCCTGTGCTTGGGTACTTGGTTGGATGATACCAATTTAGTTTTTGATATAAGAAAGGAACAGTAAGAAATTAAAAAGACTATCAAACTAATGCTTAGTTTTCTCTCACTATATTCTGTATTTTAGCACTAGATTCTCAAATGCCTGCTGTAATAATTTTCTCTTTGGCTTTGATTTTCTTTTTGTTTTGTTTTGGGATTCTTTTAATCTTCAGTTGAAGCTATAAATTCTGCTCACAGTTACAGTAGTCTACTTCCCCTGGGCAGCTAGCTATTTTCATGCATTCTCAGGAGACACAGAATTAAGATCATTCAGTTACTACCCAGTCTGGCCCTTCTTTGTTAAGCGCTACTTTCAGTTCTATTTTTTGATGAGTCTGATAAATTGTATTTTCACAAACCCACAGATTCCACCGTTAGCAGAATAATTTCCAATAGCTCAGCACATTCTGTGAGAGGCACTCCTTCAGAGATAATCCCGGGCCTGATTTTATCTGAGAAAGATCTTATCTTCCTATGTGCAACAAATTAATAAGTAAATTTAACCAGGTAGTTTTATAAACAGCACAACATAGACTTTCCATTTCAAAAGACAGAACGTGAATTTACTAATTTTACGAAACACACCTTCAACAGAAATCACTGTCTTTGATGTCATTGTGAAAGTCACAGTTTTTGCAAAACTTCGCCTTTATTCTCTGTATGTTTTTATTCCAGATGATGGAACGATGGGAGAATCAAGGCAGCCCTCAAACAAGTGTGTCTGCTCCAGCTATGCCACAGAATATTCCCTATCCTCCCGCTCTTCACAGGAGTTCATTTCCTGATTCAACAGAGGCCTTTGATCCACGAAAACCTGACCCATATGAGCTGTATGAGAAATCAAGAGCTATTTATGAAAGTAGGCGTAAGTGAAAGTCCTGCTGACCATTTAGTATTTTAAGCTTTTTTCCTATGAATGTGTCACTGTTGACAGAATTTTCTGTAATTATCTTTTGTAATTTAAAGAAAGAAGCTATAAACCCAGTAAACAGAGGCCATTATAAATGATTCAAAAATTCCACACTTACATATTTTCCTAGCTCTTGCCTAGATTCTGATGTTTGACTTTCATATGTCTCTTTTTTTATATTTTTGCTCTCCTCATTTTGACTGTTAAATCCTTAGTGAAGCACAGTATATGTGCCAACACATTTTACTCTATTTTTCTTCATAGTTCAGCAATAGGAAGGTGTGAATTTATCGATGCAAACAAAAAGCAATTTCACTTACTTTCACTTCAAAGTGAAGTTTACTAAAGAAATTTCAAGTGCAATTTTTTTTTTATATAATAATGTATTTGGCAAGTTTTCACATTGTCCTTGGTAGGTAGAAAGTGATCCATAGCACCAAGTACTATTTGAAGACCTATACAAAACAGTACCAAGCCATCAAGATTTCCATCTTGATTTAATTTCTTATGCTTTTGGGGAATGTATTTTTCACAACAAGGGTATTTATTCTTTTGTAGAGAACATTTTAGCTAAAAATATTTTTCTAAATTGTTCAGCGCTTTTGTTCTTACTTATTAAGATAATTCTTTAAAATAGTTTGGTTTTTTTACTGAAAGCTTTTTCATCGTAGTCATTACTCGCACATGCCACCTTTCAATTAATTTTATAAATTACTTGAGCCTGTAGATCAAATTCTGTTACAAATTACACATAAAATATTGCAGGTGATCCAGACTAGCCCATTAATAGCCCAGAGGTCTGGAATGTACAAATTTCTCCAGCATGCAAAGAGTCAGTCTGAAGAAAATACATTATTGTCCCTAACACTGGGTTGATGCTGTTCTGCCTTGGCCTTTGTACATTAGTTACAGCATCAGCATCTCCTCTTTGACTTTGGTATTTCCAGTCCCCAGCAGAATGGATATGCTTCAGGAACACCACGGTTCATTTTACATCAACTCTAAGTGATCTCTAATCTCGTTGCTAAGTTGCATCTCATATTCCTCAGTTCTTTGTCACTGTGGCCAGTGCCACCATCTTCTGCCACCCTGGTCCTAGCAAGGGAAGACTTTTCAGTACAGACTGTCACCTTAAAACTTGTTTTCCGTAGTCCAGACTTTTTTGGGGGGGATTTGTTTGTTTTTGGGTTTTGGGAAGGGGCGGTGTTTGTAGCTTTTTATTTATTTAATAGGGGCCTGTAAATAAAGGCCCAAATTTAAATCTGAGCCCTTAAATAAATTGCTGGCTTTTTTGAGGCATAAAAAGTATCTTATTCTCCCTAAATATTGGTTTGAGAACTTACTTCAGACCCCTATAAAAAGTATTTAATCTTGAATTATAAACTGTTAAACATAGGAACAAAGCTTTTCAGTGTATTTACAAATACCATGTGGCCCATGATGGCCGGTATTTTAATATATTAAATATTGTTTAATAATGTAGTATCTTCCTCTGCTCCAGATGCTATTCTTGATTGGACAGGATTTACAAGACAATGTACAAACAGAGACTATTTGAAATTTTAAAACTCTGTGAAGTATGGATCAGGATATTGTGTGGAGTGGGCCAAATAGGTTTGAAATAAGTAGGACTATATATGAACAAAGTTTTGAAGTAGTTTTCAGACATATTTTCTCTTTCACTTTATCTTGTGCGTTAAGTGCTAGAGTAAAAAAATAAATAAAACTATTTGCCTGAGCTGAAATGCTATGCCCCACAGTGCAAGGATTTTGTTTATTATAAAGGAAAAATAAACCATTCCATAGTTAACAAGGGGTTTATCTAGTTCAGTACCTCTGCTGAAAATACACTTGGTTTCATATGCTGCTCTAAGAAAAGGAAAACCTTTGGCAAATAATCACTTCCTATATGGATAGCTGCTGGAGGTGAAGTAGTTCAGCAAAAGTCTATACTTTCCATTCAACAGAATCAGAATCCTCTTCTGTTGTTAAAGTTATCAAGCCAAGAGTGAGGACTTGAATTGAAGCACATTGAAATTGAAACTGCATTGAAACAAATAATCTTTGTAAGACAATAAAGAAAAAGTTACAAATGCCACATATATAGATGAGATATATATTTATACAGCATCTTCTTTCATCTTGATCTCCAATATGAAGACCTCTATATTAACAGAATTGCCTAAATATTAATGAAAACAAATAAACTGGATCCATGTTTGCCTTCCATAAACACATGGGAGTATAGATCTGATGTCGACTATAAAGATTGGCTTACCCTCCAGAAGATATATTGCACCATTCAATAAAATAATTAAGTGATTTATTATTCCTGGGTCCCTCCTATGAGTTTTCTGAGCGCTTCTTTAACCAACATGAACTCTACTCTTTTACTGGTATAATCTCCTGTGTTCAGGAGCATATGCTACCCCACAGGAAGAGCTTCTAACTTGTAGGTTGGAGTTATGCTAAAGCCTGTGTTTCAACAGTATAATTGCATTTGAGTTCTCTCAAAGAGGCAGCTGGAAATTGTATATGAGCCTTTTTCAGCCAGCTACCTAGAAAAATTAAAACTTGTGAAGCTGCTAGGCCCAAAACAAGAAAATGAGGGATGGAAAACAAGACTGCAGTAACCACTCCTCCCAGATTTCCATCAGCGTCCCATCTTCCAAGTAATCCTGAAAACTTAAACTTGTTCTCTTCTTGTGGCATAAGCTTGTTCTCTTCTTCAGGATTTTGTCAAAGCCCTGATTCCACAGTTCCCAACCAGTTCTTGTCTGCAATCATTCATA
This sequence comes from Scytalopus superciliaris, assembly GCA_013400415.1. NCBI lineage: Eukaryota > Metazoa > Chordata > Aves > Passeriformes > Rhinocryptidae > Scytalopus > Scytalopus superciliaris. The sequence goes on from VXBX01007223.1 coordinate 565,108, forward strand.
TCCCTTAGTCATAAATAGTTGCCTCCAAAGACCTCTCTTCTCCCTGACATTTTTCTTTCATGAATGCCATAAGCACACATCTTCGCAAGTTCAATTTGTCAAGCCTTTGATTGCTTTTATTCTCTACATAGTGCTACTGTTTCCTGAAGAAAGAAACAACAGGAAGGAAATCCATTACTGAGTCAAGTAATTGTCACTTAATTTGAGTATATAGGAGTGAGAGTTTCAAGACAATGCAGTTTCCTACCATATGGCAGTGTCAGGTTGGTTATCTTTGGTAAGGGCATACCCTAAAAGTGCACAGGAAAAGTTCAGCTACTTCACTGTTTATGTATTGCTTATCTCAAAGCAATTTTGCCTTATCTCTTGACAGAACCTCCTTTTCATCTTCTAAAAATAGAGCAAAGAAGTGAACAATCATGACCTGGAAAATTCAAAAAGAAAGAGTGCTAGATTTTTGTTTCTCTCACAGTGAGTCTGTTACTAAACAGTTCATTTTTGCAGTGCTATAGCTCTGAATGTCTACAGATCTTTTTATTAGAGGGTCTCCCTGCAGTCAGCACTCACCAGGACCTCATCAAAGCCTCCTGCTCTCCAGTCAGGGAGTTGAGCAAGTTATACATCACAGTGTGGTTCTGTAAGGAGCACAGGCAACATGACTCAAAGCAAGAAGCCTGATTCACAAGGTTTTGCTCTAGCTCATCCCTACCTAATGATAGCAAGAAAGAGCCTTCAAGCACAAAGTCTCAATGAAAAAGAATGGTTTTCATTCTAGAGGAAATGTTTTTCCACCTAGGGAATATGAAGAACCTGCAAGACCCTATGTGACAGGAAGATTTCAGTTTTTAATGGCCACATATGAATTATAAAGGACTACTGCTTTTACATGGGAAACAGTTTTATAGAGACAATCAGATGATGCATTAGTACAAATCCAGAATGCAACTCCATTTTGTAAAATTGTTTGTTACGAGTTAGCTCTTACCTGCCAACCCTTATCTCTTAGCTGTCACCTGCCTCTGCTGTCACCCATGAACTCTGCTCAAAGCTCCAAGCAGCCAAAAAAGGAGCATAAGGTATTTCCAAGGACTGAAGAAGATTTCCACATCATCTAAAACAACTGCTGAAAAGCAAAAGAAGGGAAATTGGTTTCTGCTTTCTTTCCTGTGTCTCTCTGTCTCTGCTTTTTTTTTTCCCCTCTTGTTTTGTTGTTTTGGTTTTTTGCTCTCTTCCCCCTTCTCACTTATTTCTTCTTCATGGTGAAGAGAACCTACCTAAGTTTCTGCTGTTACATTGTTTTGCCAAACTCAGAAACAGAAGAGAAAACCTGCTCAAATAACTGGATACTTTTTCCTTTATTCCACCCAACTATTAATTCTAGGCAAATCCTTTAACTCCTTTGTCCTTAAGAAAATGAATAGATTGTGGCAGTGTGACTCTGCTGATAGCCATGGAAGTTAGGTACAGAAGCTAGAAAATAGAACATCAGGTCAGGAATTTCTTATTAATGAAAAAAAAATATGACTTGATATGCAGCAGTTGTTACAGCTGTGACTAGAGCTCCATAATTATCAATGGGAGAACTCATTCTCTTGAATTTTACATTTTTGCCTTAATAAATTCTCCTTATCCTCTCTTATATTTTATTTTGAACTCTGTTTATTGCAAATTCACAGTTTCTAACAAACTTTGTTCAGAGGCCCCTGTAGGCAGACATTAATCAAGCAAGAGACACAAAGCTGTTGTGAATCATATTGCCATAATATTTCTCTGGTTATAAAATGTATAAAAGAAATTTGGTTTTATACTCTCTAAGGAAAGCAGTAAAATAAAACATCTTTTACAGTGATTAGATTACATTTGTCCTTCAGTTAGTGTGGTAGCCAAGACTGGTGATGTGACACAGAAATGCCAGTAGGAAGAATGAGACACCAGTGATAAGCTCTCATTAAAAGTGAAATCTGAACAATGGCAGTTTCACCTTTAACTGGAAGCACAAAGGTTACTTTCTTCAAAATCTCCCGTGTTATTTTCTCCTCTGACCACAGTATTGTGAATTTCTCAAATCCCTTTCAAATCTGTTTTATGCACAGTGATTTTTTGTGCTGCTAGAGATTTAGACAAATTGAAAAAGAACCAAAAAGCAAAGCTCACCAGCATCTGTGAAATACGTAAATAGAAAAATATATTATCATAATTATCCTCCATAAAGTAAGGTGTTTTCTTATGCAGACTTATAAATACCTTTCTCTAAGGGTTACAGACAAGCATTTCAGTTCATATTGACAGGCTGCCTTTCCTCTGAAGTATCTTTGCAGGTGTTCAGCACAGGTATGTGTTAAAGTAGGAAAGATTTGTCAGACAGCATTATACTGTTATAATACTCATAATGTGTAACTTTGAAAATACAAGCCTTACAAAAAGTACTAAGGTAATCAGGGTTTCCTAAATTTAATAATCTCTGAACATTTAAAAAAAAAAAAAATAGGTGTCTAGAACTGAATGCATTATCACCTGAGGGATTCTATGGTACAGTCTACAGCTAAGCAGAATTTTCTTGCCAGTGCTTAATGGCTGATGAGCTACACAGTTACATTTTTAAAAACTGAAGGAAATTTTTCCCATGTTACTACAACTTTTTTTAGACAGTATTTTCCTGGAAA
>VXBX01007223.1:568250-682077 GCA_013400415.1 Scytalopus superciliaris
TTACATTGATAAAGGGTATAGATTAGAAAATCTTGCTCTAATTTCAAATCTTCCTTGATCTCAGTTTACCATATCTTTCAATATTTCTATTCACCACTTAGTGCCCTATATGTCAGTAAGTCATGCCTGCCTTCACTTAGTAAATAAAAGTATTGGGAAATTGCTAATTAAGATGTATTATCATCAAACTACTCCTTGACACAGACTATGAGAAACTGAGTTATAAGAAGGTAATTTCTCAAAGCAATTGCCAAACAGCCCATGTTGGTGTTTCCCTTGCATCTATTGCTACCCAAAGCAACAGCATAGAGAAGGTCTAAAGAACTTATATTATTAAATGAATGTAATCCTTTCTTTTTAATAAGAGATGATACATAATGAAAGGAGAGGAAATTTAGCAGACTAATGTCAAGTAGTTTTGTATTGTTCATCACTGCTGATTACTCACCATGACAAAATGGATTTGTTGCTTACAAGAACTGACAGTGAAACCAAAAGCATTTTCAAATGGCATTATGAGTATATCATCATCACAGTACCATGGACATAAAATGATTTTGATTGCTGGGTTGCAAAGTAGGTCCCAAATGACCTCTGCTAATATGAAGTGTCAGTTTTACAGCTGATGGGGGCATTAAAGATGCAGTATTCCTTTCTCTCGAACAATTTACACTTTACTAAAAGGTATACAAATAGATTTTGATCTGCAAAGTGGCAGCATATACTTAAGAAGTCAAAGTAATAATTTAAGCAAACTGACTTGCAGGCATTCTGGCACTGGCCACAGGTGCGTGAGATGAAGGGGTTGTGCATTGCCTGTGTGCTGTGTCAAACTGCTGCTTGCACAGCTTTGAAAGGACACTGCAGCATGATCACATTCATCTAATTTGTGAAACTCCTAATTGCCTAAAGCATGGCTAGTACTGAGATGCTGAAATATGATTTTTCCCTAGTACTAATTTTGTTCCATGTGTTTAGCATTCAACAAAGCCTGATCCAGAAAATAACAGTGTGGAAAATAAATATTATCATCCTTACCTTTCATCAGCATAATTCTCCCCCCAGAGAATACCAGTGGCTCCACTGGTGCAAATAAGAACATCCTTTAGTCATGTTGTGAGTGAATTGTTCTCCTATGGCTCTATCTTGACAGAAAAGAAACCTACTATTTTCACCACTGATTTCATTTAAATCAGAATTGTGTCCCAGGTCCTGTCTATTGCTTACCTGTTTTCACAAATAGTGTTCAGTTTAAAAGCTTTGTAATTTATTTTAGACTAAACATGAAGGCAGATGTTCAAGCTTTTTACTGTTCTATCTTCCAATAACAAAATTAATCTTGGGTTTGCCATCATCTGTAAGGAATTGTAGAACAGTTATCATAGTATGGCTTGGGTTGGAAGGAACCTTAAAGATCATCTTCTTCCAGCCCCCAAATCTTGATGTATAGCAAGATTCTTCAAAATGCACTGCTGCATCCTCATTATCCATACACATAGAGTTGTCCTCGTGGTGGAGATTTATTTCTGTTTCAGTTATACAAGTAGTAATTCAGAGAACTTCTTAGTTTTACTTTCCCAATTCTTGTTTTAGGACAGGTTAGCTGAACTAAAAAAAATGAATCAACAAATTTACCAAGTATTTGGTTATTCATTCAAGCTCTACTTTGTAATTATGTCATTCCTATTTCACATGGAAGTCTACAACTAGTCATGGCAATGGAGCTGCAGAAGTTCAACCAAAAAGGCTTCATATAGAGAATACAGAAATCTTATGTTATTGTTTTAAAACTTTTTGCACTTTGAACGTTCATGGTTGGCAGTGTTGAATAGTCTCATCTCTTTGTCCTGACCTCTCCAAAATTGCCTTCTGTGACTCATTCCATGAGGTGCAGGCAGGATGTTTAGCATATTTAAAAATGTCAAAATTAGTTTAGTAATAAGTAATTGGAAAGTTTCATATTGTCCTGTGTAGAGGTTAGTTTCTGATAAAAACTAATTGACATTTTTTTATAAAACAAAGCTTGCTAGAGTCTTTCAGTATTCTGGTAAAAATTACCCAATCAGTTTGTTCTTAACAGACAGAAGACACCAGGATGTGCAAAAATTATGTGCATTCTGCTTGGCTGAGGAGCAAGCACAGCAGTCCTTCCTCTTCACTTGAAAGTTGCTTTTCTGTAGGGTCTTTGAGCCCAGAGTTATATGGGGTTTGAAAAACACTACTTACCTCTCTGCATTTGACATGTGGAGACATTGCTAATTGAGTCCCTTCTTGTATGTTAAATGTTCTACATAGATCTTTCCTCTTTTGAAGTTTTCTGCTAGTTGGTAACAATTTATTGTCACATGAGCACAGCTCTCTAGAGTTTATATTCTGTTTTACAAAGTGTCAGTGACATAATCAAAATTATCCTGTACTGCACAGAGACCCACAGAGCTGCCAGCAGGTTCTTCCTAAAATGAACTTTACATTGCTATGGTTACCAAAAACATGAGTCTATACTTAGGTTTACCTTTCTGGTGTTCATACATTTAAAAATTTTAAGTCTTGATTCAGCATCTTCAGCATAGCACAGTTCCGTGTTTCGTGTCTGTGAATTCCTAAACTACAATGAGAACACATGCTAGATGCTGAATGGTTGATTATATGATGATAATTAACACCTTGAGACTCTACATTAAGCTCTGCAAGACAAAGGAACAAAAGCCATATCAGACTTCATGAGCTTTGAGGGAAAATACCTCATTGACAGGCAGTTTTGTTTGACTGTAAACAATAGTTCATAAAAAAATAAACTGCTAACTTATTTAATATATAAGGCTGTCTGTCTTAACAGAGCAAGTCATTCCCTAATTTGTCACAGTTTGAGCATGGTGGTTGCTGCCTGAGGCCAATTCTGGGGGATATTAGGGCAACTGCAAGCAGAAATGGAAACAGAGAATGAATCAATCTCACAACAGCTCCAAAGAGCAATTCTAGCTGAGTAGCCAAGAGAAAAAGCTTGTGTCCTTTCAAACCTAAAAGCTTATTGAGACTATCAAGATGAAATGGCTTTCTATACATTAAAATTATTCTGTCTCTTTTTAGAATTCTATTCAAATCTTGAAAGGCTGTGAGTAAAAAAATCATTTCTCCAAGTTTACGGTGGAGCAGCATCAGTTTCAAAGGTTTTGGTTTTCAGGAGTTGTGCTGGTGGGATATTTTACATTTAGGTAGCACCTCTCACCAGAAGGATCTCAAATCACTGTACAAAATCTGAAGGAATTATCTTCTCTGACCATCAAAATAAAGACGTGTAGCCACCTAAAGGAGCATAGCCCACATGACACAACTCAACACAGAGGGGAAACACAAATACAACAGGAACACCAAAGCCAAAGGGATGTTCCAGTGAACCTGAATTGGGACAGCTCACGGCTATTGTATAAATATTCTTACCAAAAGAGTCATAAGACCTTCAGTGGCTTCCATCTCCATTTCTGGAAAAATGTCTTCGCTCTAGAGCAACAACTTCAGTATTGTCTCAAGTGAACTGTGAATTCCTCAGCTGCTGCCATTACAGCCCATGCTGCCCTAAAGAAACAGTCCACCTGAAGGCAAGTAGCTTTAGTCCAAACTCGTTCAAAGTGCTACAGAGCTTCCCACAGAAAGGAAATACTGTCTTATTTCTCTCACTACATCCACATATTTCCAGAAGGCTTAGCCAGAATTGCTGGCCTGCAGTGCATTCTCTGACTTCTTTCTGCCTGGAACTACCTACTCACAGTATTCCACACCTGTCCTCCTTCTGTCTCAGGAAGATAATATATACTCATAAGTTGCACCTCTGTCCTACAAATGCTGATCTGAAAGACCTTACCCAGTTGATATCATGAAAAACACATGGTATGATATTCTGGTTTAGAGTCACATGAATGTGTTAGTACTTTATTTGCCCTTTTGTTGTGGGTAGGCCAATGGATGGCCACCTCTGGTTTGGAATATTTTGCAATTCAGTCTGGGTACTGCCAAGATAATAAAACAGAAATTCTTATTCAGGACACTTCAAAATCAGCACAGGAAGCTTGACTGAATTCAGCTATGGACTCATTCCAAACTCCTCTAATGTGAGCAAAGTAGTTTTATATGAAAAAAAAAAAAACCCACAACCAAAAACCACCAGTTATCTGTGGTTCATCTAGTGAAATGCAAAGACTTTGAAACTACCTGCATGAAAAATGTATTAAAAGGATTTACCTCCACATGACTACATGTACAATCCATTGTTACTGACTGTATATCCCTCTAGCAAACTCTTGCTCTTCTTGATGATAAAAAAAAGACATTTAGCAATTGTGTTGTATAAGGGCAGTGGTCAAGTCATCTAAACACAGCCATTAGACTTTCCCTTTTATTGCTGTACTTGAATAAGCACAAATATTGTCACTAATTTTCACAGTTTAAAACCCACTAACAAATTTATCTTCATCAGAACCTGTGTTACAAAGGAACATTATCATCTCACCATCTGTTTCACTTCGCATAGAAATGGGCAGGGAGGTCTTTATCTAGCAGGAATATGTACATGTATCACCTAGGAAGTGAGGAAGGAAGGGAGGAGAAAAAAAATTGCAAGAAAAAGTAGAAACTGCACTTTAGTAATTCAAAACACAGCAAAGAAATTGATGCTGCATCTTTAAATAACTTGAGAAATGTATTTCATCTTTAATTCCCCATTTTCCTATTCAGAACAAGTGCTGCCCAGGACTGGTTTTCGAGCGGATTCCTCTGGCAAGTATTCTTCAGCCTTTGTTGTTCTGTAAATTAGTTGTCCTTCATTTTATGTTTTAGTTATTCTTCTTTCTTTAATCATTTCTCCAGATAATGACCAGTCATGACTGACCACTCACCATTTTATTTTGTATGATCCTTGTGGGGTTATAGAATGCTTACTCTAAATCTTTTTATAATGGATTTGCATTTTCAGAAAGAAAAAGCATTTCTTTTTCCTCAGCCAGTTTTTGTGTATGTTTTACTGTGTTTTATGTGTACTTTCATACATTAGTGTTCAATCTTTAGCATTAAAATGTATCTCTATAACTCATGCCCAAATCTAAACTTAAGCAATACTTTTTGTAAAATTGAATTTAATTCTATCTACATTCTCTCACAAATTCCTGCTCCCATACATATATTTTGGGCTGTAAAAGTGTAAAAGCAAAAACTTCGGGATATTTCTGGGGAGCTTGAATCAACACTGGCCTTGTAAAATGGCAATGGACTTCTTTAAAAACCCGCAACATCTGATTTCCCAATGTGATCATGTTAAGTGAGCAGTTAAAACAGGCTATATACAAAAGAATACAAAAGAAAGGCTGTCTTGACAATCCCACTAAAGTCTTTTTGACTTCTGCACAAGTCGGACAGAGATCCTAAACTAAATATGATATTGGGTGGTTTTGCATACCCCAGTAGGGTTTATACATTGAATAACTCTGTTAGCACATCAATTCTTTTTTTTTTTCTTGTTTTCCCTTGATGGTTTTCATACTGAAGTCTTTATTTGCCAGATTTCCCGTCTATAAATGTCAAGAGGAAATATGTATGTTTTTCTAAAAAACTGCTCCCATTGCAGACCAGCAGACCCATGATTGTTTTCAAGCTTTTCACATCTTTCAAGAGCATCTGAAACTCAGATGAAGTTATTGTAGTTTTGTGTCAATCACAATTCACAATTTAAAATTATTTATATGAAACAAAAATCTTCACCATCTTCAGCAAAGGAATCCTAATTAGTTTTTCTTGTCAGCAGGTAAGTTGAGTACACCCAGAAAGACTGTAAAATTATCACAACAAAGCTCTTCATCTTTGCTTTAATTGCAATATAGAAGAGATTTAATTTTTAAAAAATTCCATTTCAACCTTTACAGCATCATCCCAAATACCAGGTTTATCAGTGTAAAATCACAAAGCACCTGTTCAACTCGACTCACACAGAAAATCGATTAATCATCTTCAGGGATATATTTTCTCAACATGTAAGAGACAATTGCATGTATGCTTATCAGTGTGTAATTCACCTAGCTATTCAGGTGAACAGAGGACCGAAAGCTAGCTCAGAGTTGATAATCACATCTTCACCTGTGAGATCTCACAATTGTTCGGTAACAATCTATTCTGGTACCATTACATTTAAAGCCAATTCCCCGTTGTCCAGGAACCAGAAAACAGAATTTCCCCATGCTCTTTACCATCCTTACTGTGCAGCAATGATCAGGTCACAGCTTGTCCAATAACATTCTCAAATTCATGGGGGACTTAGCTGATTTTGTAACCTAGCAAAGTGAATTGGCATGAGTTTTTTCCTTCTAGGCTAAATAATCAGTTAAGAAAGTTTTCTTTAAACAAAAAGAAAGAAACTAAATGTTATAACTATAAAAAAGGAGAATGAAATTACTAGCAGGCACAGCTAAAGTCCTTTTTCTAACATAAATGTGTAGAGAGGCAAGGAAGAACAGGGAACGTTGTCATTCTGTCACAGAATACTCCTTTCATATGATCAAAATATTGACTTTAAGGTGAAACTCTCCTTTCGAAGAAACTGGTAGGAGACAGGACATTAAGATGTATTAGGCTGACTGGAAGGATAAGCAAACTGTGGAAAAGACTGTCTTAATTCAGTATTGGTTTGACTCCTATGTCTGCAAACCTATTAATTTCTTTTTACTTGGCATGAAGCACAAGGTGCTAATCTAAGTTAGCAAGAGAAAACAAAAAGGCACGTTTTCCATAATGAACCAACAGTTTGCAGCATATTGCAAGGCACAGGAGCATAATTTTTCTCTAAGCACAGTTAATTTTCTCTTTATAATCAACTGAAAACCTACTCCAGCAAGAAACCCCAAAATTTAGTCTATCTAGCAATCCTTTGTGAGGGAAAAAATGTACCAGAGTCCTAGAGAAGCAAGCACTGAAGAAATACCCGATGAAATGTATCACTGACATGAGTAAGAAAAGTTTTTCAATGCATATTTAGGAATATTGAAATGGCTGCCACATAATGTAGGGGCTTCTAGTAAATCTACCAAGCATGAGCTCCTGTAGGAAAAGCACAGAGTGAACAGCTTGCCTGTCTTTCAGAATCAAGAAGAAATGGATCTCAGAAGTAGAAGAGCTTTGGAACATACTTTCACTCAAAGATTGACTTATGGAGATAGACTGCAAACCATGCGAAAGAAGTTTAGCAAAAGTTGGTTGCTCAGACTAATCTGGTAACATGATTTTTTACACCAAACAAGTGATATGTGATTAATCAATCTGTATTTCAACTAGAAATTCTACAAAGTGCCAGATATAATAGAAACACTTTTATGTTAGCCTTGAGAAGAGCAATGGCTAGAAAGCAAGTAAGCAATTCTACTAAAAGAACAGTTTCTGGACTGAAAGACTAATATTATTGGATAGCCTTGCATTATGTCTTCTGTCTTATTTTCATTAATCAACCAAGCACAAAAACCAGGGATATAAATCAGGTCATCTTTCAGAGATGTAGCCTCAGGAATCTATGGTGTAGCTGTCTCCAGACCAATGGCGAGGAGGTCAGTGCAGCCAGAGGAGTCATACCATACCAAGAATGAAAGCTAAAATAACCAGCAACAGCAGTAGAGGACAGTCTTGTGTCCTAGTCAGTCACTGTAGATACTTTGATATTACTGCAAAAAGTAAATAAAATCGTGGGATGCAATCCATCAGTGGCAACTCTGAATGGGGCAGGTGACCTGGTAATAAGGGCCACAAACAGACTCAGGTACCAGTGCCTTCTTTGTGTCTTTACTGGTAAGATCTGTGTGCTGTTTGTTTGCAGAGGTTTGCAATAACAGGAAGCTGGACTAGATAATCCAGGATACTTTCCAGTCCCATGTTTTGTTTCCTTAGTAGGACAGAAAAGAACATTATTTTTTTTAGCAGTTTTCAGTGGCCTGGTAAGAGTTGGCAGAGAATGGGCTCCATAGATTTCCCATTCTTCAGGAAGAAAGGCTCTTCTGAGTAAGCGTGGTGGCACAGTCAGTTAATCCAAGGGCTTCCGAACTGTGTTAGGGCTCATAGAAAAGTATTTTTTAGCCTAAACCTTTTCCTGCTCAACCTGGCTTATCTATTCCATTCTAAATGGGTAGAACAGCCAGTTTAAAAGAAATAATACCTCTTACTTTGGAGTCTGGTGTTGGATCAGCTTTGTCAGTGTATTTGTTTGAAGGACGTTTTCATCTCAGTTTGCCAGAGCAAGTATTCTTCAGACCCTGACATTCTTGTACTTTCTTAGTGTATTCCCAACTGTACATATTCCTTCACATGTGTGCAAATAAAGGTAGTGCTCAGTTTGTGACAGACTGCTGGAAACAGTGCCTTTGAGTGTTAGACCTGGGTTACAAATGGTGATCATGTTGTGTTTGTCTACAAAGCTCTCTCCCTAGGGCTAAACCCCACTTTGTAGGCACAGCAAATCAGGCAGAGATAAAGTATTGCTTTCATCTGAAAATTCCTTTGCCTCTCACAACTTTGAAACAACTGGCATTAAGTTAACATACTGTACATGAACAAACTTGATCTTTTATTTACTGTTGAGACACTTATCAAATACATTGAAAAATCAATATAATAAGCTGTTCAGTTCTCTTCGTGTTTGTCTTCTCAATATGTGAGAAGCAAGTTGGTAGGGAAAGGTGGTACTTTTATTTTACCAATTGAAATATTGATTCAGTCTCACTCATACCAATATAGATTGTTGAAATAATGCACTATGCTGCTGTCTACAGAGGATTTTTAATTACACAGTCACAGTATAGAGCCAGTACATGTAGTTCTGTATTTATCTTTGCAAGACATGACTGAAACAGATTCGGCCTTAATCTCAGACTAAACCTGGGATCTACCCAATTCCCCAGTTTGTGAGGCATCCACTGGTGGTGGGGAGATCTATAAATGAGAGATGCTGAAGCACCATGTTTCAGCCATCTGTAGTTCCTCCTGTCCTGAGGAAACAAGGCACAACTGGCAACACTATGAGCAGTTTGCTGAAATGAACCTTACTCATCCCTTTTTGTCTGTTGGGGTGGCAACAAGCTGACACTGACCAAAAGCTGTCACAATGTATACACCAGGGTGCAATTCATATGAAAGACCATTCCTGTTAATCAACATCCTCCTTTATTTGATGAGCCAAAAGCATCTCTGAGCATGCAGGCAAAATGATAGTCACAACAGACTTCTTAGTCCCTTAAGTGTTTACTGTTTAATTTTTTTAATATTTGAAATTTCGTTCAATTATTATTATTATTGACCCAGAAAAATAGGTTCTTTTAAGTGAAGCTAAAGGCACTTTTATAAGAAAATGTCTTTTAAAATACACTTTGTTTCTGAACTGATATATTCCAAGACAGAATATATGTTTACAGGCAGGTTATCCAAGCATATAGAAGCACAATCTTAAGGATTCAGAAAGCTGTTGAGACTTTAATTGAATGGCATTAAGGAGTTCAAGTTAATGATGTTAGCTTTCAATTTGAACTCTAAGACTTAGAGGTTTATAATGATAGCTTTTGTCAAAACTCTTTATTGAGGGTATTACCTGACAGTGAATACTTAAAAGCTACATTACATAAAAAGATATACTGTTCTATATCTGTGTTTGGAACCTAAATGGCCTGTAATGATTTTCACAGTAACTTGGACTGATGTATCTCTGTCTCCCATTTCAGTTTATTCTTTTTAGGGTTTAATGAACTGCAAGGGAAACACAAATTAAATACCAGAGGTGAATGAACAACAGTCCATTTTGCAGTCAGTTTTAGGAAGAAGACACCTTTATAACCTCTATTTTGGACAGACTTTTCCAGTACTGTTTTCCAGTACTGTTCTTCTATGAATGTATTCTAGCTTTGTTTAGCATATTCTACTGAACATAATCATCCTCTAAGAGATAACCTACATTTTCAATTCTCCTCCTTGTCTGTGGCCCATTTGTTTCCACCAGCTCTAACCAGGATGCCATTAGTCATGTGCAATGAACACAAGGTGGGAGGGAAGATGGTGTAGATTCTCAAGACAAAGCCAAAATACTTTGCTCAGTGGGATTTCCCTTTAAACCAGGTCCCGATTACAAGGAGCTGGATGTTCACCTTCGGAGAATGGAGTCTGGGTTTGGCTTCAGGATCCTGGGAGGAGACGAGCCTGGACAGCCTGTGAGTTATTTCTTCCTGATTTTCCTTCCACACTCTTAAATCTGTGTAAAGGTCAGAAAAATATTACTACGTAGCTGAACTCAAATGTTAAGGCTATAAGTAAAATGGTTTTTATTCATCCATAGAAAATGACAGAACTCTCAGGTTGTTCACATCTGAAAAGTGTCACAGTTAGAATCAAAAGGCATTAATGCATCACTCATCCCATTACTGCAGAGTGTAACATGGTTTGTTTTAATCTCAACTTTCCAAAACCAGGTTTAAGCAGATTTTAAAAATCAAATTATGTAAGACTATCTATAACCATGTTCAATGTAGGCAGACTGTATGCCTAATATATGCATAAGATTAAAAGATACTGTCAACAATGCAGTTCATTTCCAGAAACACAGAAGGCCCCACCACGGAACAGTGGTCCATATTCCAGGTTAGATGACAGCATCATATGATGCATCAGACATAAAAAATGGTAGCTTTATACCATTAGGAGGGAGACATCCCTGTAACCAAATAACAGGTAACAAAACCAACATAAATTCACTCCAGGTGAAATAAATACATAAAATGAAACATATAGACAGTATTTAAAAGAAATGTTGTAGCAGTCCAGAAGATAAAGGACTGAAGTGTGACACCACAAATATGTATACATTTTGATAAATTAGTGATATATATCTAAATAATGTAACTTTGAGACGGCAGGCAGAATTAGTACTTCTTCAGAAAAAACTTGGTGCTGTAACTACAGTTTGGCAGCTAGGACTAATCCCAAGTCAATAACAATAGTGGTTTATTATCACAGTGTTATGCACAGTCTGAGTCCTGTGTTACCACATTTCTGAGATAATGTATAACTAATTAATAGATTTATATATTCCCTAGTTGATAGATTTATATATTCTGTATTCAAATTCATACAGAATATGTTTTCATTCAGGCATTAGTATTAACCAGCACATGGCTCTGAGAAACAAAGAAGCTCTTCTATTTAAAATTTTTCAACATCTGTCAAAGTACCAATAAATATTAATAGTTTACTGATGTCTCCTGTAAAAAGGGAAAAAATGCACTGTATTCTAAAAAAAGGTACTTCAAATGCTGATCAAAATACAGGGATTCTAGTTTATAATAAGTGTTTTGGAATGATTTTCAAATATAAGATATTGCTGTACAGAAGTACTCCAAAACAACACTCCATCCTTTGCACTTGCAGTGTGCCTGAAGCCCCTCTGACATCAGCCTTCTTTCCATGGAGCATGTCCCAGTGCATATAAAATGAGTCATCATCTGCACATTGTCCAGTTAAGCATTTTTCCTGTCCTTTCTGGATGGCCCAGCCAGTGTGGGTTCTCAAAGCTCACCTACTGTGTGAAGCCAAAGGAAATCTATTAAGAGCTAGCAGAAATGTACTATTTTATCATTTTATACCGTGAATAAATGGCACTAGTGGAAGGCGCTACATCCAAGACCAGGTTGGCTGGGGCTTTGAGCAACCCAGTGTAGCGGCAGGTGTCGCTGTGTATGGACTTCCCTTCCCTACAGCAGGGAGTTTGGAACTAGATTATTTATAATGTCCCTTCCAACCCAAATCATTCTATGATTCTAGAAGATCTGGAAATCTCCCTCTACCTGCTTCAGATAATATTGTCATTCCCTCTCTTCCAGGAAAGTGTCCCTGGCTACAAGGCTGCTCAGTATTCTGGGGAAGTCTCTCTTAGTGTCTTTTTTAGTGCTTTTTTCATTACAAATGGATAATTAAGTAGTCACCAACTGAGTGTCTGACTGGCTCTACAGATTGGAGATTTATCTCATGGAGGAAAGTGCAGCTCAAATGTCTTATCTAAAAGATGGTTATTTATATAAAATGGAATAGTTTCAACATAAAGAGCTGAGAAAAAACTCATTTAGAGTATCTGACACTCTGATAGTTAAGAGTATATGCTGGAGTTGTGAGAGACTTGAGTCTCTGCTCAGGAATCCAGTAGAGAGGGAATTTTGAAACAAATATTTTGCCCTCCAGCTACATGCATTATGCACTCAACTGTTACAGAGAAAACAGGTTTTTCTAGTGTCTTTTCAGCAAAGGACTGACCTGACTTTACTGTCTGAAGTCAAAGCGTCATAGCTGGATACCAAGTGCAGAGATAAGCACCTTGCTGTTTTTGGAAAGCAGGACCAAACATGCTGCCTTCTGTAAACCAGCTTCTAAGACTGTCCTGTTGAACAGTTGCACCCAGCCTGTGCTTAGCCTAAAGGTTACTATCTCTATTTCAAGGATTGCAAATACAAAAGCAGTTTCTTCCCAAACTTATCAATCCAACAGGATTTATGCCTCCCCACAAACCAGGTCTCAGAGTCCTCAGGAGTTAATAAGATTCTAACTTGAGGCTGAGGATCCTGAGGTAAAAAGGCACCTCCTCAGAACTAAGTGTTGCAGTGCTGAACTTCACAATTCTCACTCCCCACATTGTTGCCCGTCTACTTGTTTTCACTGCCCAAATTCATCACCAACAGAGAAGGCAGATACACTCTTCTCTTTTTTTTAGTGTTCCTCTATTTTGTATTCAAAGTACATGACTGCTTTACTGTTTTCTCCCCTCCACTGCTTCCCTGCTCCCCCATGGACAGCCCACCTGCAGCCTCCCATTTCTTTTACTCCAGAAAAGGAGAGGCAGTTTTTGCCTGTTCTCCAAACCCCTGCTTTTCCTATGAAACAAGAACTGAAACGCTTTGAAATTTTTGTTTCAGCTCTCCTGCTGTGCAGCCAGGTAACACGGAACAAAAGGAAGCTTTTGTCTTTGTGGTTTGATTTCTAAAAAGAATGTGGATTCTTCAGCATAAGGCAATAACTTTTACAAAGGAGCAAAATCCAAATAAAGTTTTTTAGAAGGATAATCCTGACACTATAGAGGGACGGCAGCTTAGTTTCCTTCTAGTTATATCAGCTACCTGGCACCTTAGAAGGCTAAAGTTTTGCTGGAATACACAAGTGGATTGTGATTCTTCTCAAAAATGTCTGCAAGATGTGTGTTTATATTCTCTTTATTATCAGTGCCAAAATACAGACACTTCGAAGACGTAACAGATGTCCACAGAGCAAAATGTTAGGATAATGCATGGAAAGTCCTATTTTAGCAGTGATTAGACAGAAACACAAAATCAAATAATTACCAAGAATCCCAGAGAAAGCCAGTATCAAAACAGATCAATATCTAGGAGTTAATAGAACCAGGTTTCAATTGCAGGCTATGCACTGCCACAGTCTTTCTAATCCCAGTATTTCTCATGTTTAATCTCAAGCAATAGGAGAAACTTTCCTTTTTTTCTACAACAAACTCTTTATTGCATGCATGTCATCATCCTTTTCCTCACACATTCAAAGCAATCTCATGCCAGTTTGAAACTGCATTACAGAGGTAATATAATCCTGATATATATTTTTCCAATTTATGTTTTGCATGTAGAATTGATAACTATTATAACAGCTACTCATCCATGAAATGAGAACAGATACTGGATAAGAAACAAGTTCAGACACAGAAAATGAAAAAGTAGGAATATTAAGTTATTCTTGCTATTAAATATACCAAATAACAGGTATGGTGGCCATCATCTTGACACACACACCTGAAGTGTTCAAAGTAGGACTCTGCTGCTGATGTTAGGATTCCACCACTGAGATGAGTAACACAATCACATTCCATGGTGGACATGTGAAATATAAGTAATAATTACTAATTAGTCAAAACTATAAAGAGTGTTTGCACTTTGCTGTGGATACAGGCCTACAACCAAACCACAACACCTACCATGCCGTGATCTGCATTTGTGTTTCTCCAAAGGTTAAAGATGCACAAAATGTTCAATATTTTGGCATACAATTAAAAAAATAACTCCAGGTGCTCAATATAACCCAAAGAGGAAGGTAGGTCCTACACTCTTCCAAGCTTCTCCTCCCAAGAGAACAAGAAAAGAATTCTTACTCCTAAGAGATGCCCAACTGGAAAGGTTTTGAGAATGTTCTTTGGAGATCAAACTAAATGTTGCCTTGGAGAGCTTTTTTTCTGTCTGTAAAGGAGCATAAACACATATTTTATAGTTGGATTTTGTACAAAGCATTTTCCAGAGCTTTGAGGTATATTCTTTCACCATTTGAATAACAGAATAGTAAACCTGAAACAGTCTCTCTGACCACTCAGCCTGACGCTGCTTAACAGGATCCCAGGAACACCAGAAAGCAGGAAAATGCCACATCATGTTCTCTCTTTGCGAAGTTTTGTAAGCAACAGTAAGCCAAGGGAGGCTGAAAACTGGGGAAAATTCTCCAGACTCCACACAGGGTTTCATTTAAATGCTCTGCTGGGACACTTACAACTCTGCAGCTAAGACCACAAAAAAGCCACAGGAGCACCTGTGTGACTACCACATCTAGCCTTTGCAGTTCATCGTGAAAAGCAGTGCTTGATAGCTTTTATCTTTTATTATTTAAAGTGGATTGTCACATGGCATGTCATATCCATCATTCTGTGCTCACTCTCACACTGAAAAAGAGAAAGGAAAATCTGTAACACTCTCTGAATGTTTTAATATTCTTTCAAAGAAAGCAGGTTTTGTTTGAATCAATCTCAACTGTTCTGCCAGATATTCCACTGGGAAAATATATATGTCTTCTTCTAATAAATTGTGTGAAATTAGATGTATATAAAGTGGAGAATGTTGGTAAAAGGTTTTAGACAGATTTTTACTAGTTTATGTGTCCTGTACAAATTACACTTAACTGTTGATTTGAGAAAACATCTGCCCAGAGCAAGCTGGCAATTTTCGTCTTTTTTTCATTTTGTTAATCAACCACTACCTGAGCCACTATTCATATTCGTTATGAGTAACAACATTTAATATAGTACTTTTTTCACCTGAAGAGTCCCAAAGCAAATTCTGTGTTTTGGGGTCACTTCCACTGCTGACCTTAAGTGCACTCCAGGTGCTTAAATCACACAGCAGTGAAGAACCTTTGATAAGAAATATGTAGACTCACAAATTTTAAATCAAAAGTGTCCTGACCCTAACCCTTACATGGAATTAATCTGTTTAGATCTCCTACATAATGTAGTCTTTAACACCACACTCCTTAGAGACAGATTGTCTTGATTTCAAGCTATTCAGTCAACTGTGTCCTTAGATTAGGATTCTCAGGTGTATCACTCCTGTGCAGATAGGAACCATCTTACCTTCTTACCAAAGGCAAGGAAGCATCTTCAGTTATACCCACAAGAGGATGAGCACAGCTTTCAGACACACAGATCTCTTCACCTGCACTAAATGACTAGCTTAATTTCAGAAGAAAGGGAAAGTCACTGCAACATTCATGTCATTAAATTGCAGGCTTAGTGTATAAATGACAGGATTTTGTTTCTTTTCTGCCTAGATTCTCATTGGAGCAGTAATTGCCATGGGCTCAGCAGACCGAGATGGTCGTCTCCATCCTGGTGATGAGCTGGTGTACGTAGATGGGATTCCAGTGGCTGGCAAAACCCACCGATACGTGATTGATCTTATGCATAACGCTGCCCGGAACGGGCAAGTAAATCTTACTGTGAGGAGAAAGGTGCTACCCACGGGTGAGTGAAGGCTGGGAAAGGTGAAATGAAAAACAGATCCCAATGCTAGCAGCACAAGCAGGTGCTGTTTAAAAAAAAAAAAAAGGAAATAAAAGTGAATGTTTGTGTCATTTTGAGGAAAAAATAATTGTAAATACGTGACCCTTGTTTCTGTGACAAAAATGCTACAGCTGAGTGTTGTTTCCTTCAGAAATGGAAACAATATTGGCAACCCTGGTGTGGTGATCCTAAGTGCTCTGGATTTGTTCCATACTGTCTTGGTCTGTGCCGTCTCCTCTTGTCCACTTTTGGGACTAAATGTTCACCCACGTTAAAGCCATTTGAGCTGACTGTGTCAATAAGCAAACAGAAAGGCTTAAAGACTGTTAACTGTTCAGGGCAGGAACTCATTTCGCTCTTGTGTGTGTTAAAAGCCCATTTCTGGTCTCACTTATGTCACCTGGAATTTCACCCCCAAGTGCAACACAAGCTGGCCAAAAGCCTTCTGTAGGGCACAAGTGGCTCCTAGGAACAGGGCCGGATCCTCCCGTCAAGCAGACATATTCAGAAAATTAACCTAAAACAATTGTGTTTGTAGTAAATTAGATGTTTAGACTGGCTTGGTCTCAAACACTGGAACCTGGAAAAATGTGTGACAGTGTCTATTAAAGCTTTAATGGGAGAATGTTATGCTGTTCCACTGCAACCTTTGCTTACTTGAGGAGAGAAGTTTATTTTAAGAATTTTTAAAACCTTTGTGGTGAGTACGCTTCAGGTGAGGCACCAGAAATGAGCAAAACCACGTTCCCAGCCTGTCCTGTCTTCTACTTTCCCATGCCCTAGATCCACTGTCACTGCCTGCGCCGTTCCCCTTCTCTTCCCTGCCAAAAAGCCGCCCTCCCACTCACCTTCGTCTTCGCAGTCCCCCTCCCACTGCGGCACCGCAGCTCCTGCCAGCCGCACTCTCGCGGGACTGACTTTCTTCTGTTACTGACTCCAGAGTCCTCCAGCCAGAAAGGTCCCCCTGCACCCAGCGCGACACCCCCTCGCAGCTCCCCCAGCGCGAGGAAAATGGCCAATAACCAAGGTAATCCGCCGAGTCCTTGCCTTTAGCGCCTTTCCCGGGTCAGCTGGCTGTACAGACTGCAGGCAAAACTAGCAAGAGGGTTAGCACAGAACGGATGCCAGCCTTTGCTGCTGCTTGTTAAATATTAAGGGGTCTACTAGCCAGTCTGGTCTCCTGGCACAGAAGATGAAGCAAGCTGGTAAAACACCTCAAGTTATTCTTGGGCCTTGAGAGTGCCACACCAGGGAATATAGTGTGTAACTCATTAATGTTTAAGCATTTCAGGAGGTGAACAGGATTTTAATGTGGTGTGTTACAACATAAGCTTTGTGGAAAAATTGTAAAACGACTGATGTTGGGCGTGACTGCAAAATGCTATACTAATACATCAAGCCAGTTAATTTCATGGGAATTTCTCACTAGTGTGAATGTATACAACAGAAGAATTGGGGTTTTCCTTACCTGTCTATAGCTGATATACATATCTTAGCCTTCGCCCAGAATCACCATTTTGCACATACACTTACCCAGATCTGGAACAGAGAACCACAATTTGCAAGTTCTGGAAAACAATTTGATTAGGAAAACGTGGTATTCAGAACAACATGGATTAAAATGTCATTTTTTCACAGGCAGAAGCAAAACATAATTTTTCTGATGAATATCTATTGCACAACTGGCAGTCAAATAGCCATTTAAACTTTTTCTCCTTTATTTTTCTTTTCCTATATTTTTTAATGGCATTGGGTGGCATTCTTTTATGGCCAAGACAGTTATTGGTCATTCTACAGGGTAAAATAATTTCCTTTCTGTTGCAGCCATACTGACATAAACAATATTCAGCTTTCTGAAACATGACAGCCAGAAAATGAGATCTCTCTTGTCACTGACAATGGCATTTAGTTGCAGATTTGGTTCAATAACTCTTGGAGATTTTCAGTTCTAAAGCAGGAGTATAAGAATTGTTTGTTTTTCTTCCTCTTTATACTCTCTAATTAATTTATTTCATAGTTGCAGAAGGACTGCTGAAGGACACACCTGACTGAGAAAACAACAGCTTGTCCTTGGATAATGTTTCTTTTATTAATATATACACACTGAAGGTCTAATTTGCAAACTCTCTACCTAGGATGTGTCTGTGTATGTGTGAGCTCCTCACATGTTCAGTAAAATGACTCTGACGCTCTCATTGCTCAGAACAGAAAACATATTACTTACATTTATCTGAAAGTTCTGTATTAAAAGTGTCAATAAATGCTGGGTTTTGTAAACATCTGAGATCTGCAAGGAATATAAATCTTTTTTCCCATCTGGAGATGTAACTTTACTGTTTTCAATTGCCAAAATGCTTGCACTAAAAAACGTGTAATCCCACAAGTTTGAACTTGTTCCATGTTCTTGTTACCGTAAAGCAATACTGAAGTGTGGATGGACTCCATTTTCACTTCTGCCCTTTTGAACTCACCAGACAAGAGCGTCTTCAAACCCTTCAAACACTGCTTCTACCATGACACCCACAGAAAAACTACTTGTGATCATTTTTCATTATAAAACTGCTGTTCCGTGAACATCTTTTGAGCATGCTAATCAACCTGTAAGAAGAACATAATGCAGCTAATCCTAATTACTCTGTGTTAGCTCCCTGCTTACATTCCTGTAATCCAAACATAAATAATTTTATATTGGATTAGACAGTTACATTTTCCTCTTGATGACAGATCAACCAGCAGACAAGGGAATAGTGCTTGCTAATGTTTTTGCAATCCAGACAGACAGTTTCTCACATTACTTTCCCCTCTACTGGCTAGCTTAGCAGTGAGTGTTCATGCTTGCTTTTATCTGATTGCCCTTGAACGTTCTGCATAATTGTGTAGATTCCTGTCTCTCTGCATCTATTACAGCTCCTAGTTTAATACTTGCAGTAGTCTGGGCTGTAGACAGTCAACTGTATTCACGTTGCATTAGCAAATGTACTGTAAGTCACAGAGCCACTGAGCAAGTCAGACTGTGACACTGGTGTGATTTATGTTGTAGGAGAACCCTGCCCAGAGAACGGCAGAAGCCCAGGCTCGGTGTCTACGCACCACAGTTCTCCAAGAAGTGACTATACGACTTACGCGAACAGTAATCACGCTGTCTCCAGTAGCAATGCTACACCCCCCGAGGGCTTCGCATCTCACAGCCTGCAAACCAGCGACGTGGTGATCCACCGCAAGGAGAATGAGGGCTTTGGCTTTGTTATCATCAGTTCCCTGAACAGGCCCGAATCTGGGTCCACCATAAGTAAGTAAATCACATTGTTTGGTTCATATTTTTCCAAGTGTGCTCCAAATAAAAAGAAATAAATGAATTTCAACGTTACCACTAATAATTTATCGCTGCAGAGATTAAAAGAGAAGATCCTCTCAATGTTGCTTCGAGGGCACTGTTGGTCTCTTGTATTTTGGACAAAACCAAAGGTTATTCTGTCATCTCAGGCTCTCTGAATAAATTATTTCCCCATGTGCAACTGAACTATACTTTCTTTCTTTTTTTTTTCTTTTTTTTTTTTAGTAGATCAAAATGAAGTTCAGGATGTTGAAATAAAAACTTAGATCACAGCAAACCCTGTGACAGCAGCTGTCCAGTTCGGGGACTGCAGAAGCAACTGGAAAATGGGAAAACTTGTTAGATGCAGGTGCAGAGAGACTGATATTCTTTTTTTAAGTGGCCAAAGAATAGACAGCATAAAAATTACAGCTGACTGCAGGAAGATGATGTATCTTCCTATACTCAGTAGCAGTCAGATGTCAAGATCTGCCCTTAATAATTATAGCTCACTTTCTGTTCAGAAAACTAATGTCTGATGTGGGTCAAATTTATTGCTTCAAGATAAGGCAGCTGGTGCCATTTGAGATGTCTTGGGTACATCTAGGGACAGGTCAGGCAGTTATGACATAGGACCTACAGAAGACTCAGACCCTTTGTTTGTGGCAGCTGCAGGCACAGGGGCATCCTTGGATCTTTGCAATGACATTTAACCAACTGAGCCCATTGGAAGAAGGAAGAAAAAAAAGCCTTTATGTTTAGAGACATCTACATCCCCCATCAAATCCACCTGAAATTGTGAACGCAAACCGCAGCTGAAAAACCACAAGTGAGAACATTCATCCTTTTGCAAGTTGCAGCCTAATGCAGTCCTTTCCACGCATTCAAAACATGTTTTGAAGGAACTGTTCTTTTGCCCAAAGCTGACACCTGACAAAATAAAATCACAGTTTCAAGTTTTAGGTCTAAACTTCACTCTTCTAAATTCATAACTGAAAACCAACTAAGAGAGTACTGGGAAAACCCTATCTCACAATAGCAAATTATATCAGAAAAGTTCTTTGCAGTATTTCATGATCAAGTTATTGAAAGAGGAAAGAGTTGCTTTTCATGTTACCTCAGCTGAATTTTAAAACTCCATGATTGCCAGAATTAATATTGTATCAAAACCATAGATAATTAGCCTCTTGGGACTCTGAGTTTTCACTTTATTGACTATAATAACCAACTGGAAGTTTTTTGCAGAAGATGAGAAAGGAAAAAAAAATAATCCATAGAGTACAGTGAGATGCATACATATTAATCGGTTAAGTCAAACATTAATTTTTCAAGAAAATTATTTCATAGATAGAGTTTGTGGCTGGGGAGATGGAGAGGGAAAGGGGAGAGGAAGAGAAAGGAAAATTTCTCAGGCAACCAAAAATTCTCTGACTGGAATATTCTCCTGAAGACTACAGATCAAGGTTCAAGATCCTCCTTTCCCTCCTACCCTTCTTGCAGTACTTTTCTTCCTCTGCAACAACTACATAGGTAGTCATTGTTGATGTCCAGTTGGACATCTCCAGTAGTAAAGGAAAATGACAGTTTCCTATGGAAGTGACAAGTGAATTTATTCAAATAGTAACTGCATTCAATCTCAGTGATCCCAAAGAGCACCAAATCCTAAGTTTACAATAATAGCAGTGAACAAAAAAATTACATTTGTTGTAGACAGTGACAGAACAGAGAAGAAAATAGCCTTTCTATTTGAATTCTATTACAAAACTGTAGTAGAATAAATATGCTGAAAAATACATAATCTGTCATCAGTCACAAAAACCATTGAGTCTTTGTAGGGTAAGAGAGACTATTTTCTTTACTTAATATTTATTTGAGTGAAGTAATCTGGGCTTTATTAATAGGAGCATAGACAGTATTCCAGTGTTTCTGGTTTCAGTGCCAGTGTGCTTGTTTCCAGTTCCCGGATCTCCCTGTGGCACAGAATGACGCTGTGTAGACATGCATATGGAGTTAAATGTTAATGTTGTAATTGCAAAGCAACTCTGAAAGAATGAAAATAGGCAAAACAGGTCAGAAAAGGAAGTACGTTGTAGTGCCAGACACTATTAGGAATAGCATAGCCTAAGAAGTCGTCTCACGGGGAGCATCCTCAGGGCAAAGTGAAGAAAAGTTCCTTTGATTTAAGAATGTTTATTTCAATAACTCTATTCTCTTCTCTACTTTCTCATAAAAGTAACAGACTTGAGGTCTTGGGAGTATAAGTATCATCACCACTTTTACTCAAGAAGGGAAATAATCATGTACTGAAAGTATTTTCATTGTTCTTGAAATCACACTTAAAAACTATGCTTTACAATCCAACAAATTTCAACAGCTGTTGCTGAGTATAGGAGCATGCACTTTTTGTCATTAGGTGCTTGTGCTTCAAGCACTGTTAAAATTGAAGTAGTCATTCCAACAGAGTTGCTACTAGCTACAGAGCTGCAGGTTCATTGGTTTCTTGCTTTGCTGTTGACCTAAAGCTCAAGGGGTTACACAAAAGCCCACACTCCATTTGCCAGGTGGGTTAGGTCTCTCTGTGAAGCTGTAGGACCACCCCATGAAGTATCGGTGCTCCAGCTGAGTCTCAAATCTCTTTCCCACCCTCAGATGGGGTTTGCACTGCACTGCTCCCAGAGAGCCTCTCAGGGGTGCCTCACACTCCTTCTGACCTGAGAATGAGCCATGAAACTTACAGGGGCTCCCAGAGTTAAAGATGTCACTCTTGTTCCAAGAGACTTAGGGTCTTATCAACTTTTCTCTTGACATGCTGTTATGATCTGGTTTGTTAAATTATTAGAGAGAGAGAGACCTCTCCCAAATTAAGTTGCAAACAAAACCATATGCCAAAGTCAATAGTACAGATTTTTATTTAACAGTAAATGAGAGGTGGAGAGAGAGAGAAAGAAATGGGAAAAAGAGAGAGAGTGGAGAGGAAGAGAGTGACAAAGAGACAGATTAAGTAGAAGAAATATCACCACTCTGTGGATTCCAACAGCATCCCATTGATCCTCTTGTGGTTTTTGCAGTGATGAGAGTCCCAGTCTTGTCAAAGTGATGGTTGCGTTCTGGATCCATCAAGGGAAACCCACAGTGATGAGGAATAAGCCTGTGTGGTGAGAGTAGCAGCCCTGGAGTGTGTTGAGGGAAGAAGCACATGGTGGTAAAGGAAGTCCCATGTGATGAGGGAAGAAACCCGTGTGGTGAGCAAAGAAGTCCACGGTGATAAGGGAAGTCCCAGGGAATTTTATTATTCTTAGGCTAGTACACACCCAGTACTGGAAACACATCCAGTACCTTCCCTGGAGTGGGAAGTTTTACAATGGATGATGTAGTATTGGATCACGGGACATTTCATGAGTCTTTGGCACCTTCTAAGTCATTACAGCTGCTTGTCACATCAACACAGTTGAGTCCATTACAGTCCATCAGCAGACATGAGTATTATCAGGCCACATGTTCATTGTTCCAGTAGGTGAGTCATTTCTGTTAGGACAAAGAAACACACACAACCATTAACTATTTCAGTCTCTCATACATGCTTTGCATGGGCTTTGTTGTTACAGTCAATTTCCAGGCCTGCCTTTGCCTTGCAGAACTTTTCAAAATACGAAATGCTTTTTTTTTTTTTCTTCGATTGGTAGAGACATAGAATGAGGACAGATTACAGCCATAATTAGAGAACAGACTATTTTTTCACATTTTGTGATAGGCAGCACTGTACTAGCTGTCATTTTAATAAATTAATGGTACATAGTTTGGAGCCAGCTTTTAGAACTGGATGTTGTTTTTACTTACTGGTACTTGCTTAAACATCCAATTCTTGTGGCACATTTATTTTCCTGTGTCTGTAATGGTAGAAATTTTGTTTCCCCTTTGTCAAAGCTTTGCTTGGGATGTTCTATAATCCAGCACAGGAGATTATCTTGCACCAAACTGCAGTTCTGATGTGGGTCAGATCAGGAGTGGAAAATGAATGACAAGGATTGAATGAAGAGATTTCACAGGGCAAAGTAGGAGCATAGAAGAGGTCAGTCATGCTTCAAAATTGTATCAGTAAAAGAAGATAAAGTGGGTAAATAAAGAACTATGCTTGAGTGGTGTATCCAGGAGCAAGTCATTTTGCCTACTGCAGTGCACAGAGGATCTTAGAGTGCTAAGAGATTAAGAAAAGTAAATACACCTGTCCGGGCTCCTGACCTATTTCTAGCAGAAGGATTGGCTTCCACTGCCTCTAAAATATATTACTGTGCCTTCCCCCACACCTCCTTCCAACATTAAAGGGTGCTATGGCTCTCATCCCTTCTCCAGACAGGAGAAATTACAGCTAGAATACTTTGATTTAATTAGTTAATTTACACTTTGCCTTACATTTAGGCAAATATTTTTAGGCTATCAAGATAAACTCACTATCTGCATCCCATGGAAAGGCACTTGCAAGCCGCCGGAAATGGCCAAAATGAGATTTCTGGATGAATTTGTCCCAGAGTTTCATGGAGTATGTTTTTCCCTGCCTACTTGCTGTCTGCCTGCCACTTTCACTTCACATGTATGGAATGCAGCTTCATTTGGGAAAAGAACTTGTGATCCCCTGTAAATCTCTTAACATCCTAATTTCCATAGAAATAAACTGTGTGTTGTAAACAGATCTCATTAACTTGCAACATTGGTGAAACTGGAAAACTGGCAATATTTCCAGGAATTTTACTGTAGCAGGTACTGTCAATTAGCAGAATTAGAATGCATAAACAAGCTGAAAATAGAGGCGTAATCAATAAACAATTTTCAAAAAATTAAAGGCAGATTACTGTTCATACTTTTTAGGATCTTCCTCCTGCTTAGCAAAGGAGAAGTTGAAGATCTAATTTACCCCTACACTGCATATGCCAGTTCTTGCTGGATTTTCAAAACATGATAAAACAGAGCCTAATGAAAAGTTTCTTTCATTTCTCAAAACATGCAGTCTTAACTAAAAAAACATAAATCCAAGATAAGCCTCTGCTGACTGTAGAAAACTGCACTCTGAAATAAGTTCCACTCAGCCCAGAGTTTCTTTGAACTCCTTGCAGTTTAGAGATAAAAAACAGCTTATCAATCAATGATAACCACGTGATCTGAGTTATTTGTGCAGCAATTTCTCCCATGCTTTTTCTGGGAAAGGTGGTGCCTGGGGACCTAATTTTCTGTGACCAATCTGCAAATTCTAAAGAAAACAGAGCTTTGGAAATTAAGATGTCTGTCTACTAGGACATCTTTGGAGCATAAGCAATGGAAACCCACCCACAATGTGAGTCCCCCATGGAAGATGCTTGCAACTTATGGGCAAGGATTCTGGATTCTCATTTCTATGTAGCTTTGTTATTCAAGTTTGAGCTGTTCTTCTGCCTCTTCAACTATAAAAGCACACTTTCTATGCGTGTTTAACTGATAGTATAATGTGGAGCTGAAATAAATTGCTACATTTTTGAAATCAGCATAAGCAATTAATGATAGGGAAAATTACCTTAAGAAGTGAAAGATTTTTAATATCATCAAAATACATTTCGGCAGTTTGCAGGCATAAAATATGTAATTGCCTATTTGGTACTTTTTGGACATAAAGTATGGAGGATCTTAACCACAGTACTCCCCTCTCTACATGGTTTCTGTCCTCCAGCATGTTCCTGAATATGTCATTTGGACCTACAGGTGCTGCTTTTGTATTTTCAAAGAACAAACACTGTGAGTTTTCTTAGCACAACCCCATCAAGGCAATCAAGTTTTTTCTAAGGATTCCAAAAGGGCCATTTTGCTTTCATGAGAAGCTTGAGTTAAAGTACCTAAGTTCCATTATTTTTGTCTTGGATCTTCAGTTTTCTGAAGGTATATGCAATCCTTCCCACCTAGCTTCTTATGCGTTTGCTGTGCAAGCAAATATGTTCCATATCAGAACACAATGGGATGTTTCAGTTCTTAGATTCATTAACCTTATAAACAAAAGGGATCATTTTCATCCATAACTATACAGTGTGCCACAGATTTTTATTTTCCAATAAGTGTCATATAAAATAGCCCATCAGTACCAGGAAAATATTTCTTAGTCCTGGTAGAAAGTCTACCACACTCAAGCTTTCCAAATTTTAGGTTATTCAATAGCAATGAAATTACAGCTGTTTACATCTAATATATTCTTCCAGTTAAAAACTGATATGTTGGAAACATGATGATTGAATGAAAGTTCTTGCTTTATATACTTATAGAAGTGAGAATATAATAAATATTCTTTTGATTAGCCGTATAAAATTGAAAAGGACAGCTGGCTCAGGAAGGCTCATTTGCTTGGTTACTATCTATATCTGTTAACATTAGAAAAGATTGCAATAATTTATCTGCCAGAGGGTTTAATGAAGTTGCAGAGGTTTGATTTTATTTTTATTTCTTTTAATTTTNTTTTATTTTTTTTTGTATTTAGGTACTATATAGAGGGGGGAATCGGGAAGGTTGCTTTCTACAAAATACAGTCTCACCAGTTATGTCTGAACAGATGTAAAATAATAATTAATAAAAATTATTGATGTAAATCAGAAAAGCATCATTTGTTGATGGCATCATCCTAGAATCAGCTACTTTTAGGTCTTTCCTTCTTTTATCTCTTTCAAATGAGGAGACATTATTTTCATTTCCAAAAACCAAGTGGATGATAGATATCTCAGCCTTGTTTAACCTGTTTTTCAGTGGTCTGGGTGAAGGGACAGAGTGCAGCCTCAGCAAGTTTGCTGGTGCTACAAAACTTGGAGGAGTGCCTGATGCATCAGAAGGCTGTGCTGCCTTTCAGCCAAATCTGGACAGTCTGGAGAGTTGGGTGGAGAGGAACTTAATGATGTTCAAACAAGCAAATGCAGGTTCCTGCGCTGAGGGAGGAATAACCCCAGGCACCGGGGGCTGACCTCCTGCAGAGCAGCTCTGCAAAGAAGGACCTGGGGGACCAAGTGGGGCTCAAGCTGTCTATAAGCCAACAGTGCCTTCAGGGGCAAGAAGGCCAGTGGTATCCTGGGGTGCATTAGGAAGAGCATTGCCAGCAGGTTGAGGGAGGTGATCTGCCCCTCTACTCAGCCCTAGTGAGGCCATATGTGGAGTGCTGCTTCCACTTTGGGTTCCTCATTGCAAAAAATACATGGAAGTACTGCAGAGGGTCCAGCAGAGGGCTAGGAGGGTGACTAGGGAATCTCTCTTATGATGAAAGGCTGAGAGAGCTGGGCCTGTTCAGCCTCAAGAAGAAGTGGCGTAGAGGAGATCTTACCATTGCGTGCAAATATCTTCAGGAGGGTGTGGAGAGGGTGGAGCCAACAATGAGCAATTGGCACAGACTAAAACACAGGAAGTTCATTCTTAGTCTTCTTTCCTCTGAGGATGACCATGCACTAGAAGAGGCTCCCTAGGGAGGTTGTGAAGTCTCCTTCTCTGGAGATGTTCAAACCCACCCTGGCTGCAATCCTGTGCAACCTGCTCTGGATGAACTTGTTTCAGAAAGGAGGTTGGAAAAGGTGATCTTCAGAGCCCCTCCCAACCCCAGCCATTCTGTGATTCTGTGATACACAGTGTTAGAAGCAGTATCTACATTCGACAGCTGCTCTGGGTTTGTGTACAGCTGACTCAAGCATATGGAGCCCCAGGTGTAACACCACAGAATTTACTCTTTCTTTTCTGTGACGTGAAGGTATGGGAAGGATATTAATTTGAATCACGGAGAGCAAAAGTGGCTGTCTTTTATCAAAGAAAATATTAATATAGAGAAAATAAAAATTTGTAGTTATCAGTAAATTTCTGAAAGCAGATCTTATCCACTTTCTAAATGCAATGATTTCTTTTAAATGAGCTGATCACTGCATGATTTACTACCTACTGGGAAAGCATCAGGTGCCAACTCTGGGTCAGTTTGTGCTGCTGACACAAATGTAAATATCTGAGCGAGATTTAGGAGGTCGATGGCTTCAAATATTGTAAAAGCGTTGGTGCTTTCAGGATTCACATTTTCCCCAAATCATCAAATTTTAAATAAAACACTGCAGAGATGCTGCATCCTATCATAAGAGCTGTTTTTGGGTAATGTTTCTGCAGCATTGCTGTTCTCTGCCAGATTTTTTTGGATCTAGGATTACGCCTTCTGCCTTAGGAGGATTTCTTATAACTGAAGGTGGATATCCAACTGTATCTCTCCTAAGTATCATGTTTTGGGTGACCTGATAGTGTTAAGTCCCTGTATGTCTATTTTGAAGGACTGTATATTTTTTATACATACAAGTGTATTCTCACTAATTTCCCATATTTTCAACTGGTAAAAAATGCATATTGATCCCTGTTTACAATAGTGTTTTTCGCTTCCAATGTCATTCATTGTGTAGTCGGAGAAAACTAAGACATTAATTGTCCTGCAAAGGAGCAGCTTGTTTTCTGTGCTCATTCGTAGCATGAATAAAGGGATTCTTCAAAATAAATTAAAAATAGCCACAAATCCAAGTGTTTCTTTATAGCCTGCTAATATTAAATTCTGCTCAGGTAACTCAGTGTTTTGAAGTAAGTATATCAAATTCTCTGCAAAGTCTAATCCAGGCATATGCTGCCACTGTTCAAAATGTACATATGTTTGGAGAACAGCTTGTGGCGAATTCTTAAAAGAAGTATAAATAGATTTGTAAAAATTTTTAAGGACAAGTGGAATCATTTACCACCAGTCAAGTGGTCTGGGAAAGGTTACATTATTAAATGCTCTGTTTAGATAAAAATAAAACACCAAAGATGTGATTTTTTAAAAAATAAATATGATTTATTTATTTATTGAAAATCTTTAATTAAATGCCAGACATGGGAGGTTTCTTCCCAAGAAGAGACCTGCCATCCTGAGAGAGACCAAACAACACACAGCTTCCTGCTGTCCCTTGGCCATGACCAGTGGCAAAGATGACAGCACCTACAGCAGACAGGGACCTTTCCCAGGCATCTCCTCAGCTTTCACAGCTGTGAATTTCTGAATTAATCAGCAGCAGGTCCCTTCTGGTCCTCTAGAAGGTTGCCCCATCTTCTCCTTTCCAAGCTTTAGGTAGAGAGTTCACGGACATAGCGAGCTCACTCCTTCAAGCAGAAGCTGTTTTCTGCTTCTGACTGCTGTGCTGCCTTTCTCTGAATCTTTGTGAATTTCATTGCTATGAATTTCGAAATGAGAATACTGAAACTGTCAGTAATACTCAGACTTCAGTTTCATACTAGTAATGAGCAATAGTTTGTTTCATTTGTTATTATTTTTATAACTCTTAAAGACCTGTTGGCTGTTTTACTGAGTTTATGGGTTTAGAGTAGTAGGAGCATATTTCAAGGTCTCTTGAGTGATAATAATTTAGGGCTCACTTCTGCTTAAGCTTAGGCAGGGATATTTTTTCCCTATGTGCAACATCTTGCATTTCTTTTCATGAGATCTTGTCTGCCACTTCACTCAACCCACTCAGTTTTACAGCTCTTCCATGTTTGTTTTAGATGTGACCATTCTACATGATAAAAAAATTCTCCATTGTGGAAATTTACCATTCATTTCTACCTTTGTTTCTTAGCTTTTACCTAATTAATCTCCTGTAAGAGTAATTCCTTCTTATCCCTTCAAAGTAAGTATTTCACCACCAAAGGTTCTTAAAAATTGAACGTTTCCTAACATATTTTAACATGGTCGGTTTTTTGTGAACAGCCTGCACATCAGATAATCTGTGTCCCTTAGAAGCACTCACACATGTAAATAAAAGCCTTAAATAAACCCTCCCTTCCCAAGGAAGCAGCAGGGACCATATATCCAGGATACTGTGGCTTTGGAGGACTCTCAGGCTGAGTTTCACTGGGAATAGAAGCAGAGACCTGGAACTCCTCAGAATATTACTGTGAGAGGAGCCAGGAGATAAACTTCTCCTCATATTACCTAAAAATGTGCATAAACCAGTTTCTGATTAATGGCTATGAGTTCCATTAGTAAGTTGCTGGATTTGCCCATAAAACCCTGATAGAGCGTAATAGTATCACCTTGAATCCATTAGAGATTCAGAGATTCAGATTCCTTCTGCAAAAGCTTTCCACACCCTACTCTGCAGCAAGATCGTATGACAACACATTGCACCGATATAACCTGAGAAGACCAAAGTGCAGTAGAAAAGGTACCTTGACAGGCACAAGCTTTGTTCTGATGCTCACCAATTGTTGATCCTTTTATAACAGGATGAAAGGAGAGCAAGGATACCAAAACGTTTAAAGTAGGTACCTTTATCAGGAATGTAAACACCATTAGGCTTAAGGGGAAGAAGAGAAGAACACAAAGTTCCTTGTCTTTCTCCCTCCCTTCCCTTTTCTCAGGATTTGGATCGGAATTAGACTCATGGCTCTTCTACCTCCAGCTTTGATTTCAGCAGACATCTCAAACATGCAGACATCTGCTCTATTCACTTGTCAGGTACAAGAAGTCCAACAAAAATTGTTCTGGCAAATTAATAGGATTTCCCACCCCCCACCTTCCCACGCCCCTCACTACTGAAATGATATCTCTACTTAAATATTTAGGCTAGCAAAAACATATTTAGGGTTAGAAATGGCGAGGATGGAAATTTTAGCTGTGGCATCTCTGCCAAATTTCATGCGCTTTCTTACTACTAAATTTCTTACTTTTTCACATAAGACAGTCTCATTTTCAGATCTCCACTGATATGTCGTAAAATCATGACAATTTCAGACAGATCTTTCATTACAGGCACATCTTAGTGTTAATTTAAGCAATTCTTTGTGATGCTTTGAGAATTGATTTGATGCAAAAGGCTTTGTGTAAACATAAACTGTTTCAGCATCAAGTTACTCTTACTTGTTTACTCATTCATGTGCATGCATGGCAGTTATATGTCTGCATGGAGGGCAAAATAAACACTGTTTATGTAGAAAATGGGGCTATTCATATTTAGTGTATTTTTAAACACAGAAAGGTTTAGACCTTGTGACATAAATTAGGTGCTTATTTCCTAAGCAACAAGGCATTTCTGAAGCACGCTAGTTGTGTCCGTATTGCTAAAGCCATGACTGAATTCATATTCATGCCTGAACTATAGTGATAAAGAAGCATGCAGTTTGATTATGGCTTTCACTTCAAAGTACTCACTTATATTTTTAGTTCTCAGAAAGTTAATTTTTAACACTGCAAACAACACTTGCATTCATACAAAAGTCACTTCAAGTTATGTGACTTTATATGAGATGTGCAATCTGTGTTAGTCACCATTACCTTCAGGGAATGTCTATCAGAGGGCTGAGAAATTTGTTCTGCAACAATGTATTCTGAACACATCTCCTGTTAGAGCTTTGGTTTATCAGAGCATTAATAGCTTAGATATTTGACAAAAGGTGTCTGAACAATCTTTTTTTCACTTTTCCAAGTTCCCTATAGATAATTAAATTGTATTTTTGAGAAATGAAACACAACTGCTTTTAAACACCAGTGGCAGGTGGGTAGTGGGACTGAGCTGTTTTGCTAAGTTTGCCAAGAGTGAAGTGTGAACTTGGAGAGGGATACTCAGACACCATTAGGACATTAATAGAATATATAGTCAAATTTAGTTGTGATAAGCATATTTATGAGTAGTAGAGAGAAAGAAAAATTACATGCTCTTTGGGGAGCCTGGAGAAAAGAGTGAGCTTTAGCATATGCATTTAGTTAAAAAACAGAGTAGAAACACTAGGCAAAAAATCAAGAATAGTATGTAGAAATTTCAATGGAAAATGAGGGAAAAGACAGAACAAGAGCATGGATGGAGTAAACAGAAAGGTGGAGAACCACAGAGAAGAACAAAAGAAGGAAATTTGTTCTGTATTGTTTTGAGAAGGGGGCTGAGATATTTTGATGTAGTACATGTCTATGTAATCATAGTTAACTATAAATTCAATTCTATTCAAATATTATTCATATCGTCAGAGACCTGCACATCTCAATAAATCTTCAGTATTATTTCTATTTATCCATTAACATATTTGGATGTAGGAGAAGAATTTCGTGAACCGTGGGCATTTTCAGTAACAACATCTACTTGTATATAAAATATAACATGTCTTTAGTGCCTCTGTTGCAACATACAAATAAAGAAACTCTGTTAACTAGGAGGTGGGAGGCAATTTATGACTACTACTTATTGTGCAAATTTATCCCCTTTCCCTGTTTTAATGCCTTATTGTTCTCCTGATCTGTTTGTTGTCTTGCTATGTGCCATGTTTGAAAAATAGCTGAACTATAAACTTATTTTGAACTTCATATATATATATATGCCATGTACATATACACAGCTGGATTCTGAATTTTTAGTGAAAAAGCACGGTACTGTGTTAATGCAAATGACATTGCATAAGGATTTATATTCTCACACATTTTTACACAAGTTTTTTTTTTAAATTCATATTGAACTTTCTTCCAAATGAACTCATTTCCTTTTGCCTGTGAACATCGCCATTTTTTTTTTCAGCATGTGTTAACTGTGACTATTGTTTCTTGTCTAGCTGTACCCCATAAAATAGGGCGGATAATTGATGGAAGTCCTGCAGATCGCTGTGCAAAACTGAAAGTTGGAGACCGGATCTTAGCTGTGAATGGCCAGTCTATTATTAACATGCCTCATGCAGATATTGTGAAGCTAATTAAAGATGCAGGTCTCAGCGTAACTCTTCGCATCATTCCTCAGGAGGGTAAGTCAATGGCCCTTAAAAACAGGAAGAAAATTTTAAGTAGCCTCCAATTAGCTTAAATTATGTCACCGCTTGAAAGAGCATCTTTTGTTCCACTTCCTCAGCTGTAACGTGCAGCACACCAAAATTACGGGCTTAGAACTATCTCGAATAGGATCTCAATTCTTGAAAAGATTCCCAGTTATGAAAAGGGTAATTAAAGCAAACCTGGAGAAACCTGAGAGAGAGAGACGATGTTAATGTGTTTTGGAAGAATTCTCTTCTACATGGAAAAGCACTCTACAAGAGAGCCAAGTTTTGAGTTTGTTCCCTTATATCTTGCTATAAGCTAAGCCAAAGTTTGGCAAAGTGATTCACACAAGACTTCTTTGGTGGTCACCACGCTACCAGCTACCTGTGACAAAAAGTGATGTGAAGAAAGAGTTCATATTTGGCAGTTTCCTCTATCACTACCATATAGTGATATATCACTATAAATGCTCAAGGCAGGAAAAAAACTAACTCCAAATTGTCTCATTTGTAGGGTGAGGATGAGGGGACAGACTCATTATTCTGGTGATTACTCCACCTCTAATCAGTGAAGATCTTTTGATGCTGATTCCGTGTGGTTTGGGGTTGATTTCAGGGCTTTTTTAAGTTTAACAATGTGCTACAGTGCTACATGAATTGTACCCTATTAATGAGACTGTGCCTTTATATCTCAGCAACAAATACCAGTACAGCTGGGAATGTCACACAGCAAGTAATGGAATTACTTAATGATCCATGGTCCAGTTAGATGACCTTCATCTTCTGCTGCTGCATCCAGCAACTGAAGAGGGAAATAGTCTGACATTGGCCATGGAGTGCATCTGAGGGAACTTATCTACTTTGTTAAATGACTTTGGTGAAGGGAAAAGCACAAACATACACAAATTCAGAATTCACACCGATTAACATCTGTATAATTACTAGAGGTCAGTTTTGCAAGCATCTGCAAACAAGTGTGATGCTTCATACAGTCCATGGAGTTTATTTAGGCTTCTCTGGTATCCAGGTTAAATAACATAATTAATAGTTTAGTGTTAGAGATGGATACATTAAATTAGAAAGAAAACAGAAGTGCGTCTGAGTTGTAGTGCTACAAGATGTTCTTGGGTGCTAGTGGTGAGAAATGATCTGTGCCCAAGGCATGGCTTCACATGGCATGTGACTGTGTGACACTGGACACCTCATTTGCCTTCTGATATTAGCTTCCCAGCTTATAAAAACTGGGGGGAAATCTAATACCGCTGTAATATACTGTCAGGTGAAAAATACCATATAAATGCAAAGCAGTTTTGGAAGCAGCTCATGATTTGACTAGTTCATCCATAGTTATGAGAGTAATGTAGAAATGAGGGACAACATTTCCAATCTTCCTCTCTGAAACTTGC
The DNA here is from genome assembly GCA_013400415.1 of Scytalopus superciliaris. NCBI lineage: Eukaryota > Metazoa > Chordata > Aves > Passeriformes > Rhinocryptidae > Scytalopus > Scytalopus superciliaris. Next base: position 601,618 of record VXBX01007223.1, read on the forward strand.
AATACAAAAGAGACTCACAGATGCAAAATGGGCAGTTACAGCCTTAAGCATAGTAATTACATAGACAAGTATTGTTTATGCCTGCATGAGGAGTGCTTTAAGTGCAAATATACATGCTTTTTTGGCAATTAATCCTAAATTGAATTTTTTTTAATAAAATAGCCAAAATTTTAAATATAATTATGAGCATAAATTAGGTAAGTGGGGAGCCTTTAGAGATGTGCAATCATAGGGCAAATCTCTTATGCTAGAAACTAAAAAATAAAATAATTAAAAATTCGAACTGGATTCATATGTTCCAGCAAGATCTGAATTGTGTGTAGCTATTGCCGTAAGGGATACTCTGCCATGCATGTGTCCATTTGGGATGCTTTGCACCACATCACAAAGGCCTCACTCATTCTGTTGCAAGCAGGAATAAAAAAATACGTGTGCCTTTGCTGTTGATAACGCAGGAACTTCTGGAGTCCTCTGTCCTCTCATGGGTGGTCTCTCTCATTTATGTTTCTTAGTAGGTAAATTATGAACAACATGACTATGCCAGTGTGTCCAAAGAAATATATTTGAGCTCAGTGTCAAATGTGTCTTCCCCCAATTGCAGCGGGAAGCCTGAAGGAGGATTGGCATCCTTTATTTGTAATAAGACCACAAGACCACATTCTCTACACCTATCTCTCTGTCTTTTTTAATGTTTTGTTGTTTGGAAAGAAGGATTCTGGTTCATTGCAGTGTTCTTATGTGCAACCCTGATCATTTGACACGGTACAGTGAAATAAAACATCAGTTTAAATGGTTAGTCAGACTTTCTTGAGATTGGGTTTACTGCTTTACTGTTCACAGTCCTCAAAAATTTATAAAGACAGGAAACTCTTGATGAGCTCAAAGACAGCAGGTGCTAACATAAGAACACTGGTGTTCTGGCTTTTCCAACAAGTCTGTCATCCAAAACAGTGGTGAAAGCACTAAAACTGTTCAATCTCTCACAATGAAAAGCTTTTTTCTAAATAGAAAGCATTTCAAATATTTAGTAGCTGTGCTGAGGCACATGAAGGACAGGGAGGTGATTCAGGTCAGCCAGCACAATTTCACTGAGGGTAAGTCCTGCCTGACCAACCTAGTGTCATTCTACAGTAGAATGACATCAGTGGACAGCAATGAAGAAGAAAAGATCTATGGGTCTTGTCTACCTGGACTTCTGTAAGGCCTTTGACATGGTACACCACAACATCCTTCTCTCTAAATTGGAGAGAGATTAATATAACGGGTGAACTGTTCAAGGGATGAGGAATTGGTCAGATGGTCACATCCAGAGGGTACTCATCAACAGCTCAGTGTCCTGATGGAGATTGGCGGTGTTCCTCAGGGAGCCATACTGTGATCAACACTGTTTCATGTCTTCATCAGTTGCATAGACTGTGGAATAGACTACACCCTCAGCAAGTTTGCAGATAACACCAAGCTGAGTGGTTTGGTTGATACTGCTGAAGAACAGGATGCCATCCAGAGGGACCTGGACAAGCTTGAAAAGTGGGCCCATGGGGATCTCGTGCAGTTTAACAAGACCAAGTGCAAGGTGCTGCACCTGCATTGAGGGCAGCCCCCACTATCAGTACAGGCTGGAGATGAGCAGATTGAGAGCAGCCCTGTGGAGAAGGACTTTGGGGTACTGGTGGATGAAAAGTTGGACATGAGCTGGCAATGTGCATTTGCAGCCCGGGAAGCCAATTGTATCCTGGGCTGCATCACAGGAATTGTCACCAAAAGGTCGAGGAAGGTGATTCTGCCCCTCTACTCCACCCTCATGAGGCCCCACCTGGACTGCTGCATCCAAAGGAGGGTCATGAAGATGGTGAGAGGGCTGGAGCATCTTTCCTGTGAGGAACAGCTGAGAGGGTTTGGGTTGTTCAGCCTGGAGAAGAGAAGGCTCCACAGAGACCGTATTGCAGCCTTTCAGTACTTAAAGGAGTCTTATTGGAAAGATGGGAACAGACTGTTACCAGTTGCCATAGGACAAGGGGTAAGGTTTTGAACTAAAAGTAGATTCAGACAGATACAAGAAAGACTTTTTTTATTATGAGGGTGATGAAACACTGGAACAGGTTGCCCAGAGAGGTGGTAGATGCCCCATCCTGGCATCCCTGGCAAAATTCAAGGCCAGGTTGGACAAAGCCCTGAGCAACCAGGTCTGGTTGAACATGTCCCTGCTCATTGCAGGGGAGTTGGACTAGATGACCTATAAGGATTCTTTCCAACTCAAACTATTCTATGATTCCATGGTTCTTGTATTCTGGTATTTCTATGCTTTCAAAGAAAATGTGAACCATGGAAGCAATTTACCTTGTTCAATTGGGTTTTTTAATTATTGAAGGTGCCAACCAGAATTATAGAAGTGACCAAGATTTTAGATTCCACAGACTGTCAAAAGAAGACCATTAGGTTCAAATGTCTTAACATCTAATTATATCCCAAGAGAGCAAAAGCGACAAAACAAAAATTTGCAGAGGTAGAGGGTGACCAAAAATTATGATTGTCTACCTTTGCCCTTTATTAAATGCTGCACTGTGACAGGTCTTTAATCTCCTGCTTCCCATTACACAGAGCTGAACAGCCCAGCCTCAGCCCCCAGCTCAGAGAAGCAGAGCCCCATGGCGCAGCAGCACAGCCCCATGGCCCAGCAGAGTCCCCTGGCACAGCAGAGCCCCGTCGCCCAGCACAGCCCTGTTGCCCAGCCACCACCTCCACAGCCCCTCCAGCCACAGGGACATGAAAACAGGTTTGTTCATTTTCTTGCATGTCTTTCTTTTTCCTTTTCCCTTGTATATTAGAGTTCTGGAGTCAGGAAGATATTTTTATATCTGTGATGTATCATTTACCAGCCAATTCTCACATGTAATTTATGCATATGGATTAGCAAATTCATCTGTAATGGAAAATAATTGGTAGGGGGATAGAAATTTTGTGACCAGCTGTATATATAAAAAGCACATTCAGGCTATGGGATGGTACAACTTTCTGTGACCTCCAATCAACACTATTTGGTCTTTGGATCATTTTTTAGCATGTTAAATGAGACTGATTACGCTGACTGTCTTTATGCTAATCTTCAGTAACCAACACACATCATCAAGACCTTCTTCTCCAAATGATGCTGGTTACAGGATTGTAACTTTTCACTTCTGAAGATACTTGAGTTCAGTTGTGATTTAGACACTATGCCCTCTAATTCTCCTTGCTGAACAGATGTAGTACTTTCACTTGCCCAAAATTATTTTCTCTCAATTAGTCACACTAGGAAAATTACTTTGCCTTGTATTTCATTGAGTACATTTTCCAAAAGGGATCACCTCCTAGAAGACAAACTTCAGTACAAAGCTTTCACAAAACTCTTCGCACAGTTGGAAGTCAGTGTTACATACCTGTTAAACAGGGAATTTTCAAATGGCACCAGCCAATGGTATTAGTTAAAGTTCCACTGAAAAGTGTAAGCTATAATTGGTCATATCATCATTTACATATTCAGCAAAAATTACAATGGCTCCATCTGTGCCTAAAAGCATCCTTTGAGATACAGCTGTGGTCATGTCTTGGGAACCTGCCTAAGGATGACTCTTATTTCAGAAAAAGGTCTATTATTGCTAGTTCATGTAGTAGTATTTTTCACTATATTTCCTAAGTTAGATTACAGCTTGTTTATATAACGACATACATGGTTTCTATGTTACTATAAAATATTTAAAACTCTTAAGAACTAGTGTTTTTGCTTCCAGTATTAATTAGGCTCAGTATTACAGTAAGCCTGTTGTTTCTCTGTCTTCTTTTTACAGGATCATGATCCTGAGTAAAGAAAGTAAGAGGATTACATGTACACATGCAGGTCTTACTGTAGATGCCATGTACAAGTTTTAAAAGAACACATGGCAGCAGGCTATTTTAATCTTCTCAGAGAAGTCAAAGGGAAACTGTTCAGATATTTTTGTGTCTGATTAAACATTCAGCTTATTAAAGCTATTGTGTAATAAGATTTTCCATAATGTTACTGTACCTGTATTAATAAAGTAATGACATTTTGAAACATATCTGAAACCCTTTAAAACATTTAGATTCAGATTGCCTTTTATATGTAAACTACTTCCAGACCATTATTAAAGCAGAGTTTGAAATGTCTATTTCCTGAATAGGAAAGAAGTTATTTCCTTCTGCACTTCGGGAAGAATGTAAAAACATCCACCATGTGAACACTTTTGTTAGAAACTTACCCAAACCACTATAACAGAATTACCTTGCTAAAAGGGTTCCAAACTTCCTTTGTGCCTCTTTAGCACACCACATGAGTGAGGTATGGAGGTTTACAGTAAGAAGTGTTTTTAACTTCATCCTGAAGTGGGAAATGTGAATATACACTCATTTCCATGTGGTAAGGGAAATTACTATCTGAGTAAATTAAATAACTGATTGCTGTACCTCAGAAAGTTGCATTTTCTTTGAAATATTAAGACCCATCTCTCCATAACCAGTTACCACTTAAAGCAATATTTTACTTATTATTAATTCTTCATTAACCAAATTTATTTTCCTTTCACCCTTTGTTATTTCTGTGAATAACTACATACTGCATACTTTTAGCCAGATAGTATTATAGGAAGTGTATAATGATAGTAATAATGCATACTGTATTAACAGATGTTATATCAAAGAATATCCTTCATTAAAAAAATAACAGCTAGAACAAATAATGTATGTTTTAAAAAAATAATGTCTTCTTTTAATTTTAAGAAGCTCACAATAATCATAGTTTATGTCAATGAAATGGACACAAACCACAGTGATGTTCCATTTACATTTTTATTCTATAAAAATGTTAATTCTGAAAAAAAAGCATTTTATAAACTCAGTGAATTATTTTGTAGTGTTATAGTGGGTGTTTTCACATGCAGTTTCATCTTCCAAATGGGTGAGGTAAGTGGGAATCAAGATGTTTTACTGTTCCTGTCCCTTTTGAGTCTAATCCTGATCTCACTGATACAAGCTGGAAAATTGCACAGTATGACCTGAGGAAAAATTGCTTATACCCGTGTTCCAAAAGCACTCAGTGTTTTTGCGTGCCTCAACTATTTACCCCTGAGAGTTTTTACTTCTCTGGGAAAATTTGTCTTATGCAATTTTGCAGTCAGGCAGGTTCCTTTCCCTCCTCAATATTGCATGCAGTGCATATTCCTAATGGTTTGCTACTTTCTGAAACTAAGTCGTTTTGCCTTTCTCAGTTATAGGTCAGAAGTAAAAGCCAGACAGGATGTGAAACCTGACATCCGGCAACCTCCGTTTACAGACTACAGGCAATCCTCGACGGACTACCGGCAGCCCCCGCTGGACTACAGGCATCCTCCGGTGATGGATTACCAACAGCCACCACCTCTGGACTACAGGCAGCCACCCTTGATGGATTACAGGCAGCATTCTCCTGACACCAGGCAGTACCCTCTGTCAGAGTACAGGCAGCCCCAGGTACGAGCACTCCTGACCAGAAGGCTTTAGGGTCCATAGGTGGAGGTCATGTATGTTGGTAAGGAAGATGGCATAGAGGAGGAAAAGACACATTCATTGTGGGTTTTTTTAACTCTGAGTTACTACTTCTCTGTAAAAGAAGTTACTTCCAAACCATTAATATTAATGAATAACTGTGTGATCTGTAAAATAACACTACAATTATAATTGCAGGACTATAAGGTTAAATAAGTGTTGTCTTTATGGTACTGTAGAGTGAAAATAAAAATTCTGCCATAAACTGCCTTTGCATAAGCAGGGGAATTTTTTAATTCCTAGGGACATAACTCAGTCATCAAACTATGGGTGTACTTAAGTCAGACTGCATTTCTACAGCATTCTTGAAAATTAAGATTTTATCTAATCAGAATAAATAAGTAAATGAATGCAAATTCTGACTGATAACATTACATTTCTGTTGGTAATAGTGTGGATGAGTAGAAACTAGTTTGTTCAACTAGTTTCTTTGACAACAGGCATGATCTGACAAATTCAAATATGTCTGGTACCTCAGACAAGACTCCACTGATGACAAATATTTACTGTCAGCTGTAAAGGTTGAGGACTTAGCTCAAAGTTCAGACTTTCAAAAGAAATCCTCCTTTCTCCTTATATAAAGGCAGGAAAAACAGAGGTCAAAAATTATTAAATAAGAGAATGTAAACTTCTGGACACTATATGCTTTAACTATGTTTAGATGGTCCGTGTCCATATTTTTAAAGCCGGACACAAAAACCCTATCAAGAAAAACAGTGGAATTCTTAAATGGGATCTAGAGAACCCTGAGAAAATATTCTTCATTTCAGTATCTAGATAGCAAATGCCTATCCCCATGTGCATACCCTATAAGGCTCTTCTTAGCATCTAGAGAGATGCTTGGACTGGCTGTTTCCTCACCATCTTCTGTTTAATTCTCTAATCACTAGACTACACAATCCAAACTTGCTCTTTGTTTTCTCCTGCTCCCGTGGCTCTTGCACTCTTGGCTGACAATGGATCAGAAGCTAAATAGCAATTTCTCCAGCCCAGACCCCTCTACAGAGGTGGTAGTTTGGGCCCATCAAGGGAAAATGGTAAAAATGGATCTCAGTCTCTGAAGACACAAAGGGTGAAACTCAAATCTCTTCCTCCCCACCTCCTCCTCAAGAGACACATTTTAACCAGAGACAGTTGCTGTACTTTGTGACTCCTGCTGTTAAACCTGCTGATCACATTAAGTTTTTCTAGGAATTTAGATGTCACTCCTACTAATTTTTACTTGTGATGATGCTTATACAGGAACTGCCTTCTACCACTCTTGCCAAATCAGCACTTCTGCATAGACATAAGCGTTTATACCTGGGTGCCATGCAAATATTGAGGGTGAATATGGAACCCATCTCAGGAGATTTTGATGCAGGCAACTGTTGTAAGATACTCTTTATGAGTGTTTTAGACTGAGCCATTTACATTTTGCTAAAGTTTCTTTTCAGAAATGGATGAAATCTGTCAGTGAAGAAGTATAGTTTAAGATCCCTTTGCTCACATCAATTAGATCAACACTTTTTTTAAGAGTTGTGTTTTAAAATTTTCTTAAATGTATACCACACTGTTCATACAGTTAATTATCTTTCATTTTGTATTTGTCTGTACAGGACTTTGATTATTTCACTGTTGATTTGGAGAAAGGAGCCAAAGGGTTTGGGTTTAGTATTCGAGGAGGAAGGGAGTACAAAATGGATTTGTATGTGTTAAGGTTAGCAGAAGATGGACCAGCAATAAGAAATGGAAGGATGAGGGTGAGTAAAAGGCATTGTAACATTTTTTTGCAACATTTACAGATGTTTGTTGATGAGGTCAAAGAGAAAGCAGTTTTTTCATCTCTTATCAGGTTTAAAAGAACTAATGCCAAATATCTCTCACAGTATAAACTCTTATGTAGGAGTTCAAGAAATTAGTTGATACATATGGTAGATCTCTTGGTAGTTTCTTTGAAGAATAAATGTATTACTTCTGGTTGATAATAGCTATTACTGTGTTATAAATTTTTGTCATTATATATTTTCACTCTTATCTAAGAAACTTAAAAATTTCTGACAAGTTTGATGATTCTTGGATAATATAACATAATCGACTCATGTCTCTAAGCATGATAGCAAAGTGATAATTATAGAGCACGTATTAGATAACTGCAAAACCTAAGACCTCATCTGTGTTATTTTACTAGTTTAAACAAGTTGCCTTTGTAGTGCTTGCTAAATTTTATTGACATTACTCAACCTCGTTTGTAGGGATTGGGATTAAAAAAAATATAAAATATTTAAAAAAAGACAAACGTTCTATGTAGGAAAAATAACCTAATAAAACATAGATGGGTTTAATCTGTCCAGTTGTGATAAAGACAAGGTATAAACTCATCTAAACTTGCTGGTACTTTGCAGAATAGTGAGTGCACAAAAAAGAGAAGGAGAAGACATTGGAAAGACTACCAAGAATCAACATAAAAGAATGTTTATGTATCTAATTAGTGCAGTCATGTTCAATCAGTATTTAATTATAAAGATGGGCAATGAAAATTGTGTTCTGTGTGGTGGTAATAGCAGATTTTACAAATGTCATGGTTGTTATACATATTCTCTTTCACAATTCTAACAATCTGATCAAACTGGGTGTCTTACTGAAATAGCACTGTCTTTCCTGAGTAAAATTCAGGAGTTCTGCTGTGCTTCAAATCAGTCCTAATTTAGCCACTTCGTAGAATTTTAAAATGCAGTTAGTCCTCAGTTGCATCATGGAATGCAAGCCCCTGGCACTGGGACCTTGCACAAAGTAGTGGTGGCATAAGCAGCCCCTGTGTCAAGGAGGCCAGTGGGGCAGGCAGGCAGCAACTGGCAGTTGAGAAATACTCCCACAGTATTTTCTTGTGTCAAATGTAGATGAATTTATGCTGCAGCCAGAACTTTAACTTAAGAAAATCTTCTTGGTGAGTGTTTTCATACTTTACTGTAGCATTATCTTAGTCAGTTGTTCTTAATGAGGAACCATAAGCGAGATGTACATTAGCAGCCATAACGTGATTAAAGATGGGAGAAAAGCTGTGCTTTTAATAAGCATATTTGGAAACATATGGCTAAGAATGCAGAACAATAGAAGAAGAAGGCCTTTGAATAGGGTTCATTTCAAATAACCTCTATTAGGTAGAAAACTAACTTATTAAAATCTGCTCATCATTTGAACAAACTAGTACTAAACAATACAGTTAGTCTATCCACTCTGTGAATAGCCAAAGTATAAAAAATATATAATGCAAATAGGGTGGTTTTTTTCAATTACATTAGGAAAATTCCTGTGTGTTTTAATGAAAACTGTTAATATGATTTCTAAAATAACCTATTTTAAATCTTTCTCATTGTGCCCACAGTAAATAGCCAAGTGTTATTCTGTCCAGATAGTTGTAGCTGAGTTTCTTTCTCTGCTTTAAAAGCATCATTCTGTGGAACCACTTTTACCCTGCAGGCTTGTCACTGAGTCCTGTCTTTTATTCTCCTGTTTAACAGACGTTTTAACCTGACAAATGGGTTTTAAACTTGCAAGAGTTTTGTCTTCAGTGACCTGTAACTGATGGAAAACAGAAGCTCAAGAAACAGCTTCTTTGAAACCAAAATAGAAAAAAAACCAAAATTAATAATTGCTGAAAAAAATAAAGTACATAGGAAGATGAGCAAAGGAACCAAAGTTCTGTACCCATATCTCCTTTCCTAAGATTATGTCACCTGTTAACAATGCAGATTCATTCCCACTTCTTGGCTGAGACCACCAGCCTGCTTGTTGCATCTCTGTATCTCTCTCTTTCACAGGTGCATCTCTGTAGCAAAACATGGTAAAATCAGTTCAGTGCTTCTTGCTTTATATCCCATCATCATTAAAGATCAGATCCTCTGACCTTAGGCTTTCAGCACTGGGGATAACAAACCATGCTTTTGTGGTAGGATCTTGTCAGGAGGAGCACCTGGCAGATAATAGTTTTTCTGATGACCTACTTGTTTCTATTATTGTTTGCTTCCTGTTTCCTCCTCCTTGAACAGCCTTCTTTACTTTAACTGAAGCCTTACAGAAAAGCATTGAAGCAGATAACACAAGGTGCAGATCATGCTTATGGAAAGAAATAATGCCTATAACACTACCGCTATTCCCATTCATGAAGACAGAGGAAAAAAAATTAAAACCAGCTAGTCTGTTGAAAAAAATAGATCATATAATTAACATTTTACCCGTAGAGCATTTAGATGTAATAACTAAATATATTCCACAAATAACATTTTGCTTTCAATCTAGTTATACCCAGAAAAAGCCCTGATAGATGCATTCACATTGATGTAAAGCTCACTATTTTACAGAAATAAATTAAATATAAGTTACCTTAAATAATAGAGCTGTAACTTTTCTACTGTGTTTATAAAATGGTATAGTTGAAGCAATGTGATCTCTAACTGAGGACAGCTCCAGATAGGCAGGTCAAAGTCTGCATATTTACTCTGTTAGTGGGCACTGCAAAATCACAGTGATGGATTGAACCCAAAGCTATATTCCACTCGGACATGTGTTAAAAAACCTGAAAGTCTATCAGCACACATTCAAAAGGTTCTAAGGTCTAAATACATGTAAATGTGTTAGGCATTACAGATGCAGAGTATAAATTTAAAGAAGTAAAAGCTATGATTATAGGAAAACAGAAGTAAATAAAGAGCCAGAATGGAACTATCTCTTGTAAAAGAAAATAGAGTAGATACATGACTGAGTAAGGTAAGTATGAAAGGAGTACAATAATATACCAATAATAACAGCAAAAAGAAATTGAATAAAAAGGCAATGATGAAACAACATGAAGAAAGTGACATCAAAATCGGGGCATCCTTCTGAGAATTTCAGTTTGATCTTCTGACTTTTAAGAACTCCAGTGAGGCCTGTGAGCAGATTAAAGAACAGAAACTCATAGAATAAGCCCTGAAAGTGATGGTCTTCTACTGGCCCTGCCAAAACTGTCTGAATTTGTAAAGATTGATGAAAGGGGAAAAAAGGTTTCATGAAGTTTGTTGCAGCATCACCATTTCCATCATAAGTTCTGGTCTCCCTTCCCATTGGGAATGCCATGATAGGTACTTCGGGTTTTTATTTAGAAACAAATCCACCAAGCAACACTCCATTTTAGGATTACAAGATCTAAAATAGTCTATAATTGCCCTTCATGACAGATGGGGCTTTTTACTTTGATTTTCTGCGGAATTGTTCTGGGAACTGGAAAGGTAGAAGAGTAGTGAGTTGATGTCATACAGAGTTCATCAGTCTTACCAAGATTTTACTCTTCTACAAGGATCCCTTTTGTCAGCCTACACAGACACTGCATTAAGTCTTAAGGTTCAACAGATTATTCCCTTAAAATCATTTTAAAATTTTCAGTGTTCTTAGTCATAGCACCTTCATGTGCACTGATATTTTATATGAGCCCACAGACTCTTGCATAAAATCAAAGAATGTTTTCTAGTTTAACTTGGATTCATCTATCACTAGATACAGAAAGGAAATACCCATCAAAGGACCCAGAAGTCTACAGGAAAAAATGTTTCTTCACATACATTCTCTGCCTGCATGGTTGGTAAACAATTCTCGACCAGTGTTGGAGAGCCACAGCCACAACTGTGTAGCTTCCTATAAAATCATTTGTGAGGTCATATACCACAATTAACTTTGGCAAGATTTTACTGCAATTCATGAATAAGAGATATGGAGATTGCTCACAGAAGACACTTGTAACGGAGAACCTCATCACTACACTGAAAGTAAATACAGATCACTCTTAATTCTGACAGCTGAACAGAAAGCAAGTACAATAGGGAATTCTGAAAAGCCTACATATGCCTGTGCTTCATAAGACAAGGATGTATTAAAAAAAAAAAACCATAACAAAAGTTTGGAGAATTGTTCATGCCTTTGATACCTGATCCCGAACTGGCAGGGCTCTGAGCACATTAGGGTTTCATTTTTCAAGCAATCCTGACATCAGGGGAAAAAAATTGAAAATAGATGGTGATGACGATGTTAAGAAAGGAAGCTGCAGGGTCTAGTCTCAGAGTAGGGCAAGAATGTGGTACACACACTCTCAGGGACAGTCGTACTGAGTTGAATTGGTCACCGGAGATGAGGGGCATAACACAGGCAATGTGGAGCGCAGTCTCCACAGCCTTTTAAGATTCAGGCACTACTGGCAATAATTTTACAGTTCAATTTAGATAAGGCCCATGATAACTCATATTTTATTCTTGCCTCATGTTGAGGACAATGATCAGCAGAGCTCTGCTTGCAGGAGAGCTTCCTGTCTTAGAGATGGGGAACTACTGACTGCTCTCAGGAGAATTGTTAAGCACGGTCATGTTTGCTAGACATGTGAGATATGATCAACAGATCTCTTATTGCCTTGAATGATATCTCCTGCAGCCAGCATGTTTGTTGAAACCAGTATCAAACAAAGAGCCTGTGGCTGAGGGTTGCAAAGGTAGAGTAATGTGAAATTCTTGAAGAATGAGGATGAAATGTGCTTTCTTATACAGTGTGCATCTGTGTCATTTTGTCACTTTGTGAGTTACAGCCTTTTTTTCACATCTTCCACAAAAGTCATATGCCTCATCTCTGACATTTCTAGTTTCATTGTCTTGTTGACTCATTTTTCTTACTCCACATACACCAGTTAACCCTATCTCCAGTTTCTTCATATCTCCTTATACTACAGTATTTTTCTCATTCTGTTGGAGATTTTTCTTACTTATTTGCAGAACAGTCAACTGAAATACTGGCACAGCAGAATTTTGTATCTATCATGCTTTGCAGTCCTGCCCTGACTGTTCAATCCTTTTTCCTGTTGGTTGTTTTTCCTGTGGTCTGGACCCCTCTTTTTGTTTCGGTTTTACACAGTTGGAGGTAAAAAACAGGCACAAGGGACAGGAGGCTCGTACAGTGTCAAGTATGAGCATCTGTGTTGTTGCATGGGAATCTGTGTGGCCTTGCTTGGTCTGTTCCAGGTTGCCAGGTGAACAGCACAGTAATGCTCACAACAGTAACCAACCCGTGCTGTAGACAGGCTCATGGCATTCTGCAAACTAGCATAATTTGTGTATTTCATAATTTCCAGTAATAATAGAATTCACACCAACGTTATTTGTGGCTATTCAGAAACCTTCACCCACCTACAGCAAGAATTATTCCTAGCTAAAGGGGATAATTCAGTATGCAAAGCCAAGGCTCAAAGAATGCAGGCAGACGAGGGAGTCTGTTTCTAATTTATAAAGAAACAGAATATAAGTTTCAAATCATGGAGGATATAAGTATTGCATTTGAAACTGCTGTCAAAACCCATGTATGAGCATTCAACAGCATTCAAAACTGACATTTTCCTCTTTGTATGTGTCCTAAATCGTGTTTGTGGTAAGAGGGACAGAGCACCCGTGAAACTCATAATCTGATGTCAAGCCATTGGAGACATAATTTTACATCCCCTTTGAAAAGTCTAGAGACCAAGCTTCTAAGCAGTAGGTTAGCATGTAACAGCTGGCTGCTGCTCACTATGTCTCCCAGAATAAATTAATTAGCATTAAGACTCTTCAGGCTTCCCAAAGAAGTAGGTAGTATGTGGACATCCAGGCTCTCTAAACACTGTTTAACATTAGAGTTTAACAAGGTAGTATAAACCTGTCTCCCTGGAGCATGACACTCCTAAATATCTCAACTTGGGTATCCAGAAATCACTTGAGTTTCTCCTGGGTTCAGTGGATAGATAGTCAGAAATTAGTTACGTCCCTGTAGTGTTTGGAATGTCTTTTATACAGTGTGAAACAGAATATTCTGTCTTTTGTTCTCATCGTGTTTTTTTTTTTCTTTCCCATTTCATCTTTCTTGATTGCTTGCTCTTGCACACATTTAATTTGGTGTTCATCTCGTCATTTTATCACTGTATCCATTTTTAGCAGATCGATCATCTGTTTCCACCAATTAAGGAATCATTCTGTGTCTGAGACTTGGACATAATACAGCTTTTATAAACACTTCTTTTTAAGTCCATATCAACATGTATATAGTATTCTCATTGTTTTTAAAATGTAAGTTTTAGTAGCTGTTGTCTTGCATTTCAGTGAAGACAAAATCCAAGCAGAAATGGCTGGGATACCATACACTGTTTCGTGAGATTCCCATTGCGTGGCCAATTTTTGTGCCAGAAACAACATGCAGTTCCTGTAGTTTCACACACCATGTGCCTTCTAATCTTTGTGATTCTGCTCTCCATGCATTTTTGTTGTATTTCTTCAATCCCTCCAAAACAAAGTCTTTGCAGGGTTATCTCAGCTGTTTGTAGCCCTTTTGCTAAAGGAAATCGGTAAATGTCAAAAAAACACTGGTCATCAACAGGACTGATTTTTTCCTGTCAGTGGCCATCGAATAAAAGCTCAAGAGGAAGAAGGAATGGTTTCTTAGTCTACAGTAAGAACGAATCTTTAAGAGCATGTTGTCATGCAGGCCCCACAATCTGCACTGACTCCTCACTGGTGCAGAGATTCTTGTAGACTTCTTGTTAATGAAGAACAAAGCATCCGTTTGGGACACTCCATCAGTGATTAGCCCCACATTAAAGAGTTGTTTCCTACAGTCTGAAGTGGAAAACACCTAAGGTTGCAGTCAGTAAGTACAGTTACCAAGAAGTAGCTCAGCATGATGGTGATTAGAACAAAAAGCATTAGAAATAGGAGAGAAACAGTTGTCACATAGTAGAAAGAGTGGGTGACAGATACAGACATATCTTTATCCAATCAAGAAAGCTGCAGCAAGGAAATGGGAAGAATGCAAGAATACCTTGATCAGTCATTGCCTTTTTACAAACATTTAAGACAGTCACAGTATCCAAACATGAAGCAAGGATTTATCAGCTTAATCCTTAATTTTTGCTATAGCAAACTTTGGAATCCTGTTTTGGATTGAAAAGAAAGCATGACTGGTATATACTTCTGAGTGAATCTCCAGGCTCTCAAGGTCCTAAAAGGCAGTGAAGTCTTATGGTCAGAGTATGGAGAAAACTGGGTATTTCTGTGGGAAAGCCTCTTGCAAGTTTACTCAAGTCACAGCAAACATAAAAGTGGAAGGAGCAGTGGTAGGTCCTAAGAGCCAGAAAGGCCTCTCCAGGTGGTGTGCTGGGTGCAGGAGGGATTCAGTTACTGAATGCTTGACATGAGTGAGGGCTTGAGAAGGCTGACAGAAATCCCACTGAAAAGTCACTAATATTTGGATAAGCCCACACATAAAGGACAGAAGTGTACTCCACGAAAACTCCAGGAGGATATGATGCTTCACCAGCCTTGGTTTGACTAAGGTCTTGTGCACACATCTGGAAGACAAATGCCTATAGAGTGGTTCTTGCCAGTTAAGTAGCCAATCTTTTCTACATAAGTAGCACTTACTCTTAAAACCTGCAGCATACCCAGCTTACTTCATTAATATAAATCTTATCTTCATACTAAGCACTCAGTGAATGTCAACACTGTCATTACAATGGAACAAAAAGGCAAAGACATCCTTAGTCCCATCCACTTATTCTGTGATCCATCTGAACAGTACAAGAAGATGTTAACTATGCTTTGCCACTGAATCGCGTGTCCCTTTGGGGTAATCTCATTCACACTCCAATTCCCTACTACATACATCACTGTCCAACCTCACTTGTAGTGAGACTAGGTGTGATTGATCTGAACTCAGAGAATTCAGCTGGGATACTCAAGCATATGAGGTGGATGCCAGCCTGTGGCAAGAGGAGCTCAATGTCAGGTTAGTGTAATTGGCAGAACTCAAGGAAGAATATATTGACATGCAGACATAAAGCTGATCAACATTCCACTGTCTGCACAACAAAGAAATGCAAACTGAGGTCCTCGGGGATCCTGAATATATTTTGACAGTATAAAAGTTTAATAAATCTAGAGTGAATTAACTGTAAGTGAACTATTATTCAGCATTTATTTCAAAAATCTGTGTGTATTTTAGAATTTGTTTGCAGAAAGGTAAGGAGGAGTATTCCTCTCACACACATAACCAACATCATTCTTGTAAAAATGTATTCAGTTTGACACATTCAAAGCTTCCTTGTAACTCTATGCCTCATAACCAAATTCTTCAAGCCAGCTGTGAAAAAGGAGTTAATAATCTTGATGAAAATAGTTCAGTATTAAATTTTAAAACTAAAATACTTAGTTGGCAGGCAAGCATCCGATTTAAATCTGGCATTTATGGAATATTGATAAAGGCTTTCAGGTGTAAAAAATTAATTAACCCGAACTTAAAAAATTAAGAATCAAGAGTGTTATAAAGAAATGAACACACCATGTGCCACTGCTCTGATAACTGAAACACTTTATCCAGTAACAAGAATGACAGAGGCAGCTTCTCTTCTGTTTTCCCAAACCAAGACAAGGGAAATTGGGAGAGATCACCTCTGAAGATAAAAGGATACAGATATGAGGCCCATTCCTATGGCCCATGGGGCTGATATCCTTACTCCAACAGGTAGAGGATGCTTAGGAAAGAAATGAAGGACATGTATGAAATGATTCTTCACTGGGTATAACACCCAAGCCCCTGGCAATCAGCAGTTTGTAGATTTTTCTGTGCTATAACTCACAGTTAGTGTCTAGCACTACTTTTTAACCATTTATTTCAATGTACTCATGCTTTTGACATTCCTGATCTACTGTTTAAATGGATTCCAAGTCTGAATGCCTACATTGTTTGGAAAAAAAAACTCCTTTTTTTTGTTTGTAGTTACAACATAATAATCTTACTTCATCATTCTCCATATCATTCTTTAATCTATTTACCTATATTATATCCACCTTTTTCCCACTGAAGCTTACCAGTCTGTTTCATCTTGCCTCACAAGGGAGCTCTTCTTTATCCCTGACCGGCTTCACTGGCCTTCTCCAAACCATTTTTCAATCTATCACATTAATTTGGAGGTGAAAGCACTGAAACAATCTACAGTTTTCAAGATATTGGTGTTCATAAATGAGACAATGATGGCGTCTTCTTTATTCTCCATTCTCTCCCTAAAAGTTAGTATTCTGTTTGCTTTTTTGACTGTGCTGACATTTTCAGCAAGGTAATCACAAGGGCTGTGGGACCTGTCTCTTCAGGGGTAACGGCTGACTTAGAGTGATTGTGTATGTAATTTTCCACATATACTGTACTTAGAGCTCAGCACTTGGCACCACTGAATTTCACCTGCTGCTTTATCACATGGGATTGTGCTATCTTTTTAGAGCTTTTAAGTTTAGATTTGACAGCCCTGCCTGGTAATGTGTTGCCGGCAAATCCTATCACCCCAATCTTGAACCTCTTCACTGCAGCATTTACAAGTAAGCTGAACAGACTAATCACTGTGGTAAAGTCTTCTGATTGTGAAAATTGACCACTTAATTAAAGTATTTTTTTCCTAGAATTTAATCTCCTACCTGGAAGTCCCTATTCTTTTACATCCCACAACAGAGCCTTTACTGAAGGGTTTACTATTAAAAGCTTTCTGAAAATGTCAGTATACTAACCAGATCACATCTGTCTCTATAGTCATTAAGAGCTCCAGTGACCTGCAATAGATCCATGAGGAATGGCTGATACTGACCCTTCCCCACTATATCATCATTATCCTTGTCCCATCCTTGTTGCTTCCTTCCATCTGCTCAATTTAACATAAGACTCACTTGGTTACTTTCCAAGACCATTCTCAAAGACACTTGCCACTTCCCATTCCTCTGCAATTCAGCAATTTAATGATTTAAGCAGTAGATTATGTTCTATAGCTACTAGTTCAGCAACTTCATATCCAAATTCCTTTAGAATTGAGGATAGAAGTCATCTACTTCTGGAGGTTTCAGACTATCCAATTCATCAGTCTGTTATAAAATCTTTGCCACTGACCCCGCCATTGAAGTCAGTTCCTCATTCATCCTGTGGTGAGCAGACCATCTGCAGGAATTTTGCTGCCCTCCTTTTTAGTGAACATTGATGCAAAGGATTAATCTGTTTTCTGCAGTCTTTTCTTCTACCTTGTGCCCAAACTGTCTTCTGAGATTTGACAGTCTCCGTGCGTTGGGTATGCTTGAAAATACCTTCTTAGGTCCTATATTTCAGCATTTTTCCTCCTTAAAAACTCTGTGGTTTTACCTTTAAGTTATCAGCATTAACAGAGTTAACTTGTCTCTTCTGTTTTGCTGCTTGGATGCAACTTTGAATGAAGCAATCTCTGTGAACAGGCTTCTATGTAGGATCTATAAAATCAGTTTTTCAGATCTTGAATTTGCTTTGCTTTTGCCTGGGAACTGCCTGAGATCATTTTTTCTTTTTCCTTTTTCACAGTTTCTACTGGTTCCGATCCATGACTGTAGTGGTGAACTGCATGTTATTACTATTACATTGTTCTACACTGAGTAATCATAGTTCTATTTTTAAAAAGTAATAGTATATCAATTAAATCCAGTAGAGTAATGCATTTTCCTTTTATCTTTCTCACCTTTATTTCACATATACATGGATTATTTTGTAGCAATGCTGGGGAAGGCATCCAAGTCTACTATAGTACCAGAAGTCCACTTTGCTGTCTTGTTAGCCACACATCACAGCAAACTCCATTTCTCTCTCCTGCACTCTCTATTCTCTGCAGACACTCAGTCATGCACATTTTCCACTTTGCAGGCTCTCTTTCTCAAATAACACTTTTAATGTTTCTCCCTCTCTCAGGAAAAGGTGAAAAAGTGAAAAGAAAATAGCTGGAGCACCTGCTGAGGAGTGGTGCAAAGGCCATTTCTTGCCCTGCACCATGTACTGTGGCTCCTCTTTTCCCCTTCCTTTGGGCAGGAGGCAAGAGCATCTCTCTGCAGGAACAAAGAGCTTGGCATTTCCAGGCATATGCCACCGCTGCTTAAATAGCTGGCTGGCCACAGAAAAAAAGAAGTTTGTCACTCTAAACCTTCATGGGTGGTTGGTTCAAAAGTGGCA
Source organism: Scytalopus superciliaris (assembly GCA_013400415.1). Classification (NCBI taxonomy): domain Eukaryota; kingdom Metazoa; phylum Chordata; class Aves; order Passeriformes; family Rhinocryptidae; genus Scytalopus; species Scytalopus superciliaris. The sequence goes on from VXBX01007223.1 coordinate 620,218, forward strand.
TGGAACACATTATTGTGATTCCTCCAAAGAGAAATGCTATGTCTCCTACTGAGACATCCAAGCTCACAGACCTAAAATGCACTGGAGGGAGTCCAAGATTAGCGATACCCCATAGCTTTGCTCAGGCTACGTATTACACCTGGGATTTCCAGGCAGTACAGATTCTCTGCTGTGTGGAAATTTGCACAGCAGATATCCAGCCTGTGCCGAACTCCAGGCAACAATATTAGGGCTTGACAGTACTTGGAAATTCACCAAAATAGATATTCTGGAGTTGCTGTTTGGCCTCCAAGTACAGACAATTTTTCAGCCTTTTGGAGTCATTGACAATAACAGCAACAAATAATATGCAAAAATATTTCTGTTATAAAAATAGAATGCCCATATAAAAGGAACTAAGTGTAATTAGTCTCTTTCCTGGGGTTTAATTATAAAATACATTAATAAATTGACAGATAGCAATGCCCTCCATACAAATCATTTGAGACTGCTTTTATCATTAGATTTAACATAGAGTGAAAATGTGCATACACAATTAATTTAATTTCAGGCAACTGGGAACTATACACCTGCTTGGAGAGTGTTCCTTATGCCCTGACAGTGGCAAACATACACAAGGCTATCATCTGTATTTTAAAAGCACACTCAAGCAAGGCAAAACATCTCCACTACAGTAAAGCTATATGCATTTCCTTCTGGTTTACCCTGCTGCTGAAACTCGGTATGTATGGTTGCTTTTTTAAACAAGACCAGTAATAGTTGCTGTAAAATATGGCCAGAACAAAAGCTCTGCATGTAAACTCACCTGTACTAGAGGCACTTTATTCTAATGATTCAGAGAAGCTTTACAATTTTCTTTCTAATTAACCTATCAATAGTGATCCCACTTAAACATTTCTTAGGAATATTATCTTCTCATTATGGCCAGAAAACATGCTGCCCAATTTTATAGCTCAGTTGTTCTTACGCATGGATGGAATGTCTGAATTAACTAGAACTGAAACAGATTTTTTAAGAAACATTTCCCATACACACAAACTGCTTTCATAATTACATTTAAATCATTAATATTCAAATTTCAAAACATTAAGGGGGTGAAACTTTCAGTGTTTACTTTGTGCTTCCACATTGTAAGAATATAACAGAGAAGCATTCTCTTTACCGAATGGCATTGGTTCAGGAGGAGAACCAGGGGGTTTGGGTAGGCCAAAATAGCATGGAAACTCAGCAAAGGTCATATTTGTTAGGAACAAAGAAACACAATGCAAAATCAATGTGTGCAAAGTTTCCAGATTCATAGCTGCAAAGAGACTGTTTCTTCAGAACAAACAGAGCTCAGGCAGCAGCCGTGCACACTTCCCAGGCTGTCTTGCCAATGCACTTCAGCCTTAAGCTGGTGAGAACATCTGGAGGATGTGGAGGTTGACCACTCCTGCTTTGGAGTCTTTGCTCAAGTCTGCCAGAAAGGTTACAAATCAGAGCTGATGCCAGTTTTGGGGTGTCTGATGATGCAGGGCCTGCCTGTTGGGAGCGGGAGGGGTTCCATCCATCTGTTTTGCATGACTGGCCACCAAACAGCTGCCAGCCCTGACAAGGGCTCATCACAGCTCCGCACATGGGTCCCGAGCTACGACACCTTCAAATTAAAGCTTATTCCAAAGAGCTGAAGGCAGTCTGTGGCTTTGTGAGATTAAAATAGTGCGGCTCAATGACTGTGCTCTCAAACGCTTTCCCTGCTGTTTGAGGGTTTAAATCTGGGTGATTAGCATGCACGTGGCCTCTCAGGCTGTTATGCAAAAACTACACGAGTGGCATGGGAGCTGAAGGTATCACTACAGGGATGGCTAACTCTCCAGATCTGGGGAATTGTTTTTTCTGTTAATTTCATAATAAAAATGAAATCATAGAGTGTAATCTGACCAAGGACCTAAATGCCATGCAAAACAATAATGTTGTGATGCTTAAAAAGCTTGGAATAAAAGGAACTGTTAAGAGAACTTCTTTGTCTTTTAGCAGCAGGTATTTATTGCCAACGATGGGAAGCTAGCCAGCTCGTGTTGGACAAACTAGCTCCAAATCATTGGTGCAAAACAAGCAATTTTATACATTCTTGAAACAAGATTACAACCTCTACTATACATATTAATGAGATTACAATATCTAGTCATGCATGTTAATGACTAGGTCGAGTTTAGGCAGAGCTTGGGTGGAGCCTTCCAGAATCTTCTTTTGGCTCAACTTTTAGGGAGTCTTCTGCTCTTACTTCATCCTCTCATGGTCGTTTTTGATACCCTTTATCAGCTTGACGTGACCCAGATTCCTCGAGAGTACAAAGTCCTGTCTCTGGGCCTCCTATATTTACTTTAAACATCAAAATCTACTAGATTTATGGCCTTGTATTCTATTGTGGTTTACTCCTACCATTCTTTCTATAATGAACAGACTCTGGCCTACTAAGCAGAACAGAACAGGACATTGAACAGAACAGAGTAACAAGCTAAAACAAAATATCAATTTTGTCCCCTAGCCCAGCAAAGCAAAGTACTTTTACTAATTCAGTTAACTGCTTGAAGTCTTGCTCTTGTTTCAGTTGCTATGTTGGAGTTTATCTTTTAAAATATACTGATGTTTTGTCTGATAACATTTATATCTCTACAGAAGACATCTTGTTGAAATGCCTATTAAAAATAATGGTCTGATATTCAAATGTGTCACTTTCCACAAAAGGAGATGATGCCACAGGGTCATCCCAATAAAAGATTTAGACATTCAAAACTTGATGCTGCAACACCTGTTAGGTGGCTGGTGTCCCACTAGATGAAGAGTGAAAATTAAATGTGTCAGAATTGTATCCAAACAGTCTGCAAAGGAAGTGTAAAAGTTAAAAAGACAGTGTAAACATATTTAAAGAAACATGAAGTACTGGGGTGGAAAAGTCTATTCCTTGATGAGAATGTGAGATGGCTAAAATACTGAGTGTTTTCTTTTTATCAGTCTCCATTGAAATGTCTAGAAGAAACATAAACTTAAAAAAAAAAAAAAAAGATAAATTAGTATAAATCAGAATAAGGAGAAGCACACTTAGATTCAAGTTTTTAGAACTTGCTGTTGTTTGTATATGTGACTAAGGGAAAGCAATTTAAAGACTTAGTAATTACGTCCAAGAATTTATGGAGGACAGGAAAGTTAGAAGTAGACTAGAGAAAGTGAAACATATTCTCTATTTTAAAGTCAAATAAAGAAAAGTTCCTTTAAATTTCATTCTCATAAATAATCTATGACAAATTAGCAAAAAGTTGAGAAAGTCCACCAAGATGTGAATCATGGAAAGCAAATCTTGTCACACCAGTCTAATTTTCCTTTCTTACGTCTGATTTTCGTTCTTGTTTCTTTGTGAAATAAGGGGGAGGAGAATGTACAATCTCCTTTTCACTTTTTAATACCACCTTCTATGAAATTCGCAGAAAAAGGATGAGGAAAAAGGCTCTAAGTGGAATCCCTGTAAAGTGATTACTGAAAAATCCCTCTCAAAGGCTGCTGTGAATGGTTTACTCCTGAATAGTAATTACAAGTGTGAAATTATAAGTGTGGTTCTGAAGGGTCTAGCATGAAACCAATTGGTTTAATATATCACTAATAATTGGAGACCCATTGATAAATAAGAAAATAAAATTTGCCGCTGCCAAGATGTCACTATTCATAGAGAGTTTGAAAGGACTTTGAGGAATTGACTTAGATTTCAAAATGAAAATTTCATACTAAAGCGGTCAAACTGATACAACTCACTGAGGTGCACTGTGCTTGGTTTAGGGCAGGGAAATCAGATGCACAAAGTAAAATGGGGCATAACTGCCTCGACAGTGCTGCTGGCAGTAGTCTCAGAATCCAAACTATCCATGATTTGCAAATTTGATGTGTTACAAATATTGGGAACATTATTAGTAAGTATTTACTCCTGCATGGAAAGAATGTTATCATTTTGATCTGTTCTGCCTAGCCCTCACCTTCCTAACATCTCCAATTTGGATACTGTGAACAGACTTGGAAGGATCTAGAAGAGAAGGGTAGAGAAATACCATATGTGGTATAAACCACAGGAATCAACTTTTGATCCTAAAAAGAGAAATGAGGATCCCATATAACAGGCACTGTTGGTTTTGGACCTGATTCTGTGTTTACCATTACCTCTGGCCTCATCTTGGTGCATCTTCAGTATGTGTGTTTATCTAAGCTTCTCTCAAACAATCACTGGCTTAAAAAAAAAAGACAGAAATAGCCACACAAATCTAAAATTTGACCCCACAGTGGAAAAGACGAGAAAGTAAGCACATTTGAATGCCTACGGCATGGTTTCCTCCCAAATCAGCCATAAGGGAATTTTTCATCATGAAGGGAAAGGAAGGGGCAGTTATAAATGTGTAACTGCAGAAAACAAAAAAAAAGAAAAAAAAAAAAAACCAAAAAAACACCAAGAATACTAATTTGTTGGATATGAGTGTAAAGTCGAATTGAAGTTTTTCTCGGGGTACAAGTGATGGCAACTTTTCTCTTCCTTTTTGCTTTTATTATCTAATCAAAGCTGGGCTTGTGCTACAAAGGCAGTATAACTCAGCTGTGCATCACTCAGCCACAAGACACAAAAGCATGGAACACTATTAACCCACTATTAACTCCTACAACTATTCATAGCTGTGGTCTCATGCTTTCTGATGTAAATTTCAGAGCACCTCATTTTTGCAAACTTGTTTCTCTCCCATCCTTCAGTCACATAACCAAGATGCTGACCTTTTTTAAGCTTTCTCAAGTATTTTGCATGTAATGTTTTATAATAAAAGGAAATACCAAGTCAGCTACAATATTTTATAATAAAAGGAAATATCGAATCAGCTACATGCTCTCTACAGAGAAAAATATATTCTAATTCACTGAAATACAGAAAAGGTTACATTAATACAAGATAGTTCCTGCATAGTGACCAATGAAAACAGAAGAAAGACAAACAGCAAGGGGAAAATGTGACATTAACTTAACCTTTTTACATATTAAACTGTATTAAAATCTTTCTGTCTTTCTGCTCTGGAGGTGCACCGAATTTTATTTGAAGGACTGTACACTCTCTAAACAGCTTTCAGTACTCATTTTAAAAGCTATTTATCACAGAGTGTTAAAAACGCCTCTTTCATTTGATCTAATCTGGCACTTATCTCAAAGCATGCTACCAAGAATATTTTAAATACCTTCTGCAAAATATGGTCTATTCAGGCAATGTGACACAAAAAAAGAACTGTCTTTAAACCTTTGGAAAACCTGACTTTACTTTTACAGGATTTCTGCTGAGTTTGTTTCATGACATTTAGAAACAGGTTTTCCCAGATGGATTGAATTTTGACTGTCTTTGGCCTGACCAGTATCCTTGTGGGGTTCCCACAAATCCATCCTCTGTCTGTGTTATAGGAGTGGTAACACAAATTTTCTATTTTTGCTCTGAGTTTGTGCACCAGCTACGTTCTACCAAACGCTCCAATAGTCAGGCTGATGCAGAGACCTGCATGGCCAGACCTGGGGGAGATCTTGTCATGATCCAGGGAGCAACTTTGCTGTGCAGCACTGTTGCCTGGAGGTTGTCAGAGGTATTTCAGATTATACACTGCATGGTACAACCAAATACGTTCTTCCTAACAGAGAAAATCTGCACAAAAAAGTCCTGATTTTTTTTCCCTCACTGCTCATTCTGCAGCATTTACAAAGTAATAGCAAGGCTAAGATGTTTTGTTTGGATCAATGGCTTTTTAGTTAAGCAAAGTACCAGCATAGATTGTGTGCATGATTCTGGGAGACTTCAAAAAATAGGTTGCAGCTCTATTGACGAAGTACGAACTCCTATTCAGAAATACTGCCATGATGCTTTTAGTAATATACTTTCTATCTCTGAACAAAAGTAGGGACTAAATAACTTCTTGACATCCCTTTCAGTTTCCTTTGAAGCCAGCAGTCTTGTTGACCTTTCTTATTGTGCACATTTATTTGGTAAACACTCTATTTCAAACTCAGGAAGGAAGCCTTCTGAAGGATTACACTTTTAGATGGCAGAAGTAAAATAGTAGAAAAGAAAACATACAAAACAGAAAACATTTCATGTCCAAGGCCAACTAAGAGCTGGTTTTGTTAAGACAGTCTTGGAAGAGGAAGTGCCCGTCATCTTGAGATCTGTATAATCTCCTTAAAATCCTCTCTAGGATGTGCAGGCACTGTTGTTTCAGTGTAGTGGAAACACACTGGGAACACTGTAGGTGCCCGCTGAGGCAGGTATGATCCTGCTGAGCAGATGTGTTCCTCCGGCACTGATAAATGAGTTTGCTAAACCCACTCAACCGAGACCCTCATGTACCCCTTCTTGGCTGCCCATCACCTCTACCAGCACTAGGAGATCATCCCTCCTCCTGGGCTTCACCGGGGCCACCCCTCCAATGGGCTGTGAGGTTCCTGCAAAACATGAACAGCTGTGGTGCTGCTAACACGGGGCTCACGTGTCACCTCACCGTGTTGCTTGTTTAGCCCTCTCACAAGGTGAGCAGGCAGCTGTGGGGTCACAGCCCTGCACAAGCTGTACATCTGCTGCTCCCTACACGTGCTGTCTGCTGTGCCCACCAGGCTCCCCAGAAAGCAACCGCTCCCCTGCTCAAGGAGAAGGTCTCTAGTGTCAAAAGCCAGCCAAAACCAGGCTGGAGGAAAAGCTAGAAGGGAAATTGTGGTGGGTGGGGAGCACAGGCATCAGTGCTGCATTTTACTGCTGTAGAAATAGAGGTAGAAAAGTAATAATGAAGCTAACTCTGACTGAAAAGCTGGTCAGGAGGTAAGTGGAGAGATCCATAATCAGAGCCCTGGAGTTGACTGCTCTAACTAGACAGCTCAGCCACAGGCTGTGCTTACTCCCAGCAAAATACTTCTGTGGTTAAATTGTTCAAAGCATGCCCTTTGAACTCCAGCAAACCTGTGTGTCCTGTGCCATAGTAGTAACCTTTCTCTGTTTAATAGTGTGCTTCATAATAACTCTTGGTTTGGTGTGAAACTTTACTACCAATATTTGGATATTTAAATTATGGAAGTTTGTATTTGTGCTTTGAACCTCTCTTTTATCTGTGTAAACAGCAAGTGCAACAAAGTTCTTCTCAGGTTCACAAAACACTGCAAGTTAAGGTGTAGCAAAGATAATGTTCCAGTGATTCTAACATACCAAGCTATTCAACAAAAACCTCTTACGTGTAAAAGATATGAGGCAAGTTACAAAGGCTTTACACTGATTTCAGAAGAAGACAAGCAGCATTTGATATACCATATTCAGAATCCACTTTGGAGGTTATTTGATCTGCCAGTAATATCCCTCAGACAGACAGGAACAAATTTACCTTGATATGTCTGTCTGTCATTCAAGTAACCTATGATCCATTGAATATGTCTCTTTCTGAAATGCTCATTTTACTGCAATTCTGTCTGACTCAATATTCTTCTTACCTGACAGGTAGGAGATCAAATAATTGAAATCAATGGAGAAAGCACAAGGGACATGACACATGCCAGAGCAATAGAGCTAATCAAGTCTGGTGGCAGGAGAGTGCGACTGTTGTTGAAACGTGGAACAGGCCAGGTCCCAGAATATGGTGGGTTTTTATCTTTACATTTTTCTATGTGCATGAACCTATATAAATTAATTATTTTGCTTTTGAGTTAAGTAGCCATTGAAGATATTTATATGCTGTAATTTCTTGGGGCACATTGAGTATGGGCTTAAGTGCTTACCTGAGTAGAGGTGGACTTACTGACATGTTTAAGTGTTTCCTTGGCCAAGACCGTATATGTGTGTACATCACTGTCGCCTGCTGCCCTCCTGACACAGGCAATGGCTTATAAGATGTGCATTAGAGGAAGCACTTTGAACCTTTTAGGGGACATCTCTGAGTGTGCTGGGAGTTGCTGATTTGTCCATAAACTCTCCTTTTCTTCCTTTATTGGTACTTCTCTGCACATTTTGAATCACAGCAGATGATCTTGTTGCCATTCAATTGAGGGGCTCAGGTTGAAACTCAAAGTATTAACACGAATAGACTTCTTTCTTTGACAGCTTTACCCATTATATTATCTCTGACAATATACACCGATGATCAAGTAGAAGCCAATTCTGAATTAAAAAGGGGGACTTTGCCCATTGTGGTGAGAAAACATGATCCAGTCTTGTCATGTTTTGCTTCAGAGGGACTTCTGGGACATTTTATTTCAAAAAGTGTGAGTCATTTAGGCAATATAGAAACCTTATTTCATAACTGCAATGACAGTAAGTAAAAATAAATTATCCAAAAGTAATTTCAAAGACAAAAACTCTTTTTTAAAACTGAAATCAGTTTTATATGATGTGACATATAAAACTATATACGTATGATGTGACATAGTATAGTATGATGTGACAAGGTCATATATTTACATAAGTTCTATGATGTGCACCTCTGGGCCTTAAATCTCTCAGGGAAAGGGATATTTTTTTTATTTTTTTTTTTTAATGAATAGCCCTTGACTTCTTTATGCCAGGAAGTCCAAAACTCTATTAAACTTTTCTAATGTTACTTTTGAAGTTCCAACATCCTTTCCCATTAGAATCAGAAACTGCACCAACATATGAAAATTCAAAGGAATACTTAGGCTTAACTGTAGGTTCAGGTCACTCTTTGTTGCCAACATAAATTCATTATCTCTCCTAAAGTCAGCCCCACTGAAAGTCAGTGCTTTCCTGGCTGTCAGTACACACGGAAATTGCACCATTTTCTTCTCAAAACTGGAACTAATTCTGTGGCTGAGCCAATACTCAGGACAGTGTAGGTTGCATTTTTTCCAGCTTTCAAGAGTTTCTGAATCAGGACAGAAAGGATAGGCCACAGCCCACTCATCTGGTGATAAAGTTAGTGAGTTATACTTTTGGTGAGTAGAAACAAAGCCAAAATGGCTTTCAGAGGCTCTGATAAAACAATACTAAGAGGTTTAGTATCAATTTTAACCAGTGTATAATCGCTTCAGAGAGACTTCCAACAGCAATTCAGATCACCTCCAAAACTGTTTTGTGCATAATTTTTAATGAAAGAACAAACACATGTACAGGACTGATAAAATGACAGTAATCCTTCCTAAATAGCAGAACCACTTACCAGCAGTTCTCCAGTTCCTCAGAAAACAATTTAATCTAAGGTAGGTCCAGGAGGCTGCTATGAGCAAAGAATCAATTGCAGTTCAGACACATTCCAAATCTGACTTTCTTAAAATCTCGTTCTGAAAGGCACTTAAACAAATCCAAAATTAATTTCAATTGTTTGTATAATCTTATAAATCTATACTTTATTGCAGAATCATTAGAAAACGTATGTAGATGTAAAAAAAACCTCAGTCTAAATAACATTGCTTAGGGAAAACAAATCTTCTGAAAGGTGTAAATGTGCACAAGCCTTCCCCTCCACAGAAGATCACAAGTAGGAAATGCATATAGAAATCCAGACACACTTTTTAGTGCTAACAGAAGGAGACAAGGTGACTTTGCAGGATTGTTTAAAGCCAAGCTCGCCATTTGGAAAGGCACTGGCAAGACTTAACATTAGTTGAGTAAAAGTGCAGATTACTGAGAAATAGAAGTTGCTACAAAGAAGTGCTCTTTAATCAGACTATTTTCCTAGCTGCATTCCCAGCTTACAACTCCATTTGGGAGAACAAACTACCTGTTCTTGAAATCCCTGTTGTCCTACTGCACTGAAAAAATCAGCAGAGGTATTCAGGAGTTGCTTTGTAGTATACACAAAATTTACAGAAAGCATCACAGCAAAGGATAACATCCACATGTCTGCAGTTCTTAATATGTCCATTAATATGGCAGAGAAGAGTTAGTGCTGCATCTGGTCTGCAGGCAGAATGGAAGCAAAATAAGAAAATGCCTGTTAAAATTAACTGAGATATTGAAGTCCTCCCAAGGTCATTTCCCAAAGCTATGAGAAATATTCTAAGAATAAGGTGCACCTAAAATCCAACAGCAGCCTGCTCTAAGTTAAAACAGAAATTAACAAACAGAAATTATTAAAACTGGAGGCCACGTCTCAAGAAGGTCAGATCTTAAGGGTAAGTCATTATGCTCCAAAGAACATCTGTCAGAGACCCCCAGAAAGAGCATCCTTTCCAGATACTGGAAAATTGAATGCAGAGAAGATTGTGACAGTAAGCTTGAGGGTAAAGTGGTCCTGATAACACCAGGTAGACTAGTAAATTTAGTAATTCTGTCTTTTTCCCACCAGAATTTCACAATTGTAATGTAAGAGGACTAATTGGAGCTCTTTTTAGTGGAATAATCAGCTACTTTTTTTTTTTTTTTTCTTTAGCCTTTTTTTTTATTCTTTAGCAAGTACATGCCAAAAATATTTCTTATTCTCATTAGGGTCCAGCTCTGGAGCCCATCAGTGGGAAATAAGACTTAGTTGAGTATAAAAATGCAAAGCTGGAGGACTGAGATAGTATCAGGACTGCAGTGATGGTGTGCCGCAGAAGCCTAGGGAGAAATATAACAACAGTGCAAGAGTAGCAGGATCCTCTCCTGGATATTGTATCTCAGCCTCTGACAAGTAAATGGTCAGGGACTTCCCAAGTCAGTTGTAGTAACATTGTGTTTAAAGACCTTTCCAACAGCAACAGCATTCAGATTCACAGCATTAAAAAGAAGAAAGCTTGCCTAGAGCTACCTAAACCAACCAGCCCAAGCTATCACATTGTCATCTTTCAATCTTCAGCTCCTTGGTTTTCCTTGTTCAATAACAATCAATGCTTTTTAAACTCCAGAGCAATGTTTCTGTTAGTACGAGATATGGTGGTATATATTTAAGTGCAAGAAATGTCAGTGTTTGAATAATGATGTGATTGACATCAGTAAAAGCAGTGTTAAAATATCATGAATGGTAAGAAAATGATCTGTGAAAGAAAAGAATGTGTATTGAAAAGAAGAAAGCACACAGGGAAGAAACAAAGAACGAGCTCCTTGGAGGGTGTAAATCTGCTGAATGAGTTATGTCAGTTTGTAGTGCCTGGAGATCTATCCCTACAAGTACATCTTGGAAAATTCTGACTGAGCTGAAGCACTATTCACACCTAGGGTAAGAAAAAAAGTGTGCTGCAAATGCATAATTTAACTCCACTCCAACTGCTGATTTCACTTGAAAACAAATACCAAAGAACTCAGAGCACTTCAGAGGCAGAAATCCCCTTGTAGCATGTATGGTATCATCAGAATGTAGGGGAAGGAGCACAGATATGATTAATGCTCCAAAACAATAGCTGATTTCACAGCAGGGTGCAACAAAAGAAGCTTAGAAAACAGCTGTTTTATCACCCACATCTCAGAACATATTTGCTGAGGATAAGGATAGCCAGAGGAACTGTACTTCCAGTGAAGGTGAATTATTGCAGCTCAAACTGGAAGAACATCAGTACCATGTTTCATAGGAAATAGTCTGCCAACTGTGTTCTCCAGAGAACCAAGTCATAGTAAGAAATCATATTGCTGTGCAAGAAAGACTAGAAATACTGCTGGGAATCCTGATCCCAAAATGTACTTAATGCCTGGGAAATCTAGCCTGAGAGAGTGTGAGGTTTCATATATGTCACAGGATAGAAAACCGCCAGTCATCACTGTAGCACTGAGCACTTGTCAGACAGGCATTAAAAACAATTCAAATAGGACGACAGACCAAGACTTTCCTCACACTGGCTGCCTAATTCCCTGTGTATGAATCTGCCTAGGAGGTTACTGACTTTCAGCAGGAGCTACTGGGTGTGCAGCACTTCTAAAAATCTGTGCACACTGTTGGAGCCTGATTACAGATGCTCTTTTATTTCATGCTTTAGCCATAGCTGTATAAACACCGTGAGAAGGACATTTCCTTTGCGTAGCCAAACACTGGAACACAGTGTCATCCCTAAAAGCAAAATATGGGAAAACTGTTCACAAAATCCCAAAATAGTAAAATTAAAGAGAATTTAAAACCAGCAAATCAGTCTCTATCCAGCAAGGAGTTCTGCAAGAGGCAAGTCTAAGCCACTGCTAATGATTGATCAGTCACAGAAAACTACAGTTTTTCTCTGAGAAAAACTACTGTTTTCTCTAAATATTTTTGGAGGAAGGTAACCAGGAAAGCCTGGGGTGTTTCATTCTCAGTCCCAGCAGTCCTGGCAGTTTGCTGCTTCTGACCTTTCCTGACTGGAGCTTCATTCCTCACTGCTACATTAAAATATGTAAGTTCCTACCAGTATCTGAAAGCAACAAGTCTTACAATCAAATGACTGCAAAGAGGGTGTACAGGTGAAGGCTGAGGCACAGTTAGCACTTGAAGGCAGACTCCATCCCTCCAGCAAGGCATAACCCCCTGCCCCAGATGCTTTCTGTCTGGCACTGTGGAGGGAGCAAAAACACTGAATTTCACTTCATGTAGAAGAAATTACTTAATTTTCCTTCCTACTTTCAGGACTACAAAATCATCTACCAGATGTAATATCAGGTTTCTTTCACTTAGTGTTATGTTGTTTAAAAGCTCCTGCAGGAAGCTGTAAGTTTTAGAGACTCCAGACCATTCACACTGAGATTTTGGAAAGCTTTTCCATTGCCCTGTGTTGAAGTCTGGCTCTGGCCCTGAGTGATGTGTTGCTAAAGCACACAGAGCCATGAGAGCTGGAATCATTGAGGTCTGGTGAACAAGGAATCTGTGTTGTGGTGATGGTTGGTACTTTATGGATTTACAAAACAGTGGTCCCTTTCCCTCTCACCCCCCACTTTGACTTCATTAAAAGACATATTCTGGAGTTGCACTGGGTATTTTGGGAATCTCTGTTGCTTCACATGATGTTAAATTACATACACAACTCACCCCATGGGTTCCTGACACTCAGGTGGTTATACAGAACTAGAGCTTAGATTCAGTTTTGGTTATTTAAAGGAGAAAGAGTTCTGGAAGTGAGAAGTAAAGTCTCAGTATACAGAAATTGCTGGTTAACAGATGAAAACTACCAGTTACTTAACAGTAAGTCATTTTTTGAAGGGCCTTGAAGAAACTTTGATCTCCCGTTTCAGCACTGCCCCAACCACAAAATGAAAAAATGTCAGAGTTGATACCAATACAAGGGTTTTTCATACTAATAAATTGGCAGAGTTCTTAAATGCATTAAACCTTTTGCTTTTGATTTGTTATGACTCCTTCAGGAAGCACCTCAAGATGTACTCCATATCCATAGTCCAGGTGAATCTATGTCCCGAGTATATATGTACAGTAGTTTCAGTAATCCACTAATATTTAGACTTACGGCATGCTTATTTGTCTTAGCTTTACAGAAATACTTCTTTCCTGTTACATATAAGCTTTTTACTCAATTCTTCTAAACTTACTAAGAATTCTCTGCTCTAACAATAGTAAAATGTCTGTATGTCACTTGTTCTGTTAATTCTAATGATTGGTCCTAGGCTGTTCCTCCCCTTCCTTTAGGAATGGTACCTTCCAGTCTCTCCATGTGCATGAAAAGTGACAAGCATGGGTCCCCATATTTCTACTTATTGGGCCACCCTAAAGACACGGTTTGTAAACTCTGCATGTATATTATCTTTCTAATATGCTTTTGTTTCTCACAACTGTTAATAGAATATTTTCCAACTTTTTCTTATGTGATAGCTCACTCAGTAGTTTCTACAATATTCAATTTTTCTTTCATAACTGATTGTCTTAGACATCAAGGCAGCTATGCATTCTACAAATGTCTTTTAATATCCTAAATAATGACTTTGTCATGTTATACTGCTGCTAGTGCAAGGAATATGGTCATAGGTCTGCTATACATACACTTTTTCTCATGAGAAAAAATTATCCTCTGAATATGACTTTTCGGGTAGAAAATCTTAACCTTTTGAGAATCAAAGCTGTAATTTTCCCCATCTTTATGGCACTTGGCTTGCAAAAATGTTAGTAGTATGAAGGTGGAAGTTAGATGCCGACCTCAAACAATATTTATATGCAGCCTCTTGAAGAAATAGCTAATGTAAAATTGAAGACTTTTTGGAACATGCTGTAAGGCAATACTCATTTATTAAACCCCATGGTTATGCTGAATTTACACAAAGCACTTTGCTCTTGATTTCAAGCTATTTTCTCCATAGAATCAGATCCAACTGCACAGATGGTTCAGATGCATCTAATCTGTAACACAGACTCACATCCCAGATATGATACCTGGAAAGCAAAGGAAAACTTATTTTTTTCTATTTTGCTATTGATTGCTGTCATCACAGAAAACACAGAAGTGTTCAGTTGCATTCAGCTCTGTGTACTGCTGATGTTTGCACAATGTAGTCTATTTGCTACAGTTCTCAGAACAGTCTCACATGTTGAACTAGACAGATTGAAAAGGTGTTATTCCAGCCTTTGAGCTTCAAGCAGCTCCTCCAGTGTGATGCCCACAGAATTCCTGCCCACAGGAACTGCACTAAGCTGTGCTTTAAGTTATCAGCCTTGTGTATGCAGATCCAAGTAACCTAGGCAATTGCTTGCATGTGTTTCCAGTTAAAGCTTATTTCCAATCTGTGCCTATAAATAACAATTTTTTGAACATAGACACGTCCCTATACTTTGCTACTGCAGAGCTGGACACATCTAAGGCCATTTGGAAATGTACCCAGGTAGCTCAAGTGTGTGTGTCACCATCAGAGACCTCATGGCCACAAGGCTCCTGCATCATGTAGAAATGTGGATTGCACCATTCCTTGTATTCGCACCCTACTTCTGCTTTGTTCTTCACTAAATGTAGCTCAGAGAGATCATGGGTTAGACATCCAGGCTGACATTAGGGTCATTTTGCAAGTCCCAGTTGTCAGTTCAACAAACTGCAGTTCCAACACAAGCTGTATATATTTATAACCACAACTTTTGGGGCGTCATCCTTATTTTTCCTTCTGTAGCATAATGTACACAGGAAATACGTCCTTTTCCTAAAATAATTAGAAATATAAATCTTTTATAAATATAGCTAAAGCTAGTTTTGCACAGTCACACAACTGTGAATGGTTCTCATTATTTATTTGGCAGAAAGTGTTATAACAGAAATTTTTTTCTCAGTAAAATGTACCCAGAAAAGCAAAAGCACTTTAGTTCTGGTCAACACCAAAACTTAAATACTTGATTGATAAAAAAAATAATGTCATGTCAATTGAAAATATCTTTATTATAAAATGTTTTCATTGTTTTCCATTTCCTGTGTTTTTAATGAAAGAGTTCAGAGGGGAAGGATTTTCCTAAAGAGACTGTTTAGATGGAGCTTATCCCAACCAAAAATATGGCTGGTTATGGTTACCATTCATTAGATCACTGAGCAAGGAGTCAAGTTTCCTGATGCAGAACAGGTATATTGACCACTCCAGTATGCCTTAGGAGAGGCCCTACCACAACATCCTGATGCAGTCCATTACAAGTCTACATTTCACCCAAAGAAATTGTTCCATTTTGTATAAATAATCACTTCTGGAAGATGATCAGCAGGCTTACTTGAACTTAGATATAGCACACAGGAGGTGCAGGTGGTTTGGAAGGTACATCCAGATCAAGTGATACATGCCTGTGCTTCCTTGCTAGCCTTTACTAGCCTTACTAGTGACCTCTGCATGTGTATTGGGATAAAAAGTAGGTTAAAAATTAGGATCTTATACTGTGGTTTTATTCTTCAAATATGGTTATATCGTTCAGAAATCTGAAGTCTGCTGAAAACGGCATTTTTCTGTTTCTTTAAATCTATTAAAATGTCTGAAGCTTTTATGTTTATCTAATTAAATGGCTAATGCATCTTGACCTGTAGCTTGAAGCCAGATACTCCTACCTGTTCAGAGTTCTGATCAGATAATCCAATTCATCCTGTATTTAATGATCATTTTATAAATCTCTAGAGCTGAGGTTGGGTGTTATTTGAAACTTGAACTACCCCATATATCATTCATCTGCTGTCAGTGTAAAAATCAATAGTCATTTTGGAAAAGTGCCCTTTCTGTCTGTGACCACCTTGGTGGAACTGCAAACATTCATTCATATTCCTGCTGCATTTCCAATACCACCTTCTTATTTCTAGCAATACCAACTTAATTTCAGGAACCTGTGGTGTGTAAAAAAAAAAACAAACAACCTTAACTAAATGAACCAATATACTGGTTAATAAAATTGCTCTAAAAGCATCGGGCAATTTGAATATGGGCTCCCAAAGGTTCTAGAACGTTTTATTGCTATGGGTAAAAACTATTCAAGGGCAAAATTGAATATTAAAACCTGCTTAGCAAACATGTCTTTAGTATTTAATAAATATGTAGCAGCTGGTAGGAAAGTAGAACATCTTTCTGTTAAATAACAGTGTATGTGTATGTGGGTGCGAATAGTTATTTCTGTCTTATAGCAAAATTTCTCTTTTAAAAGACATGTAGAGCTTTTACATGGGTATCCCTTGATACAGAAACAGAAAACACAGTTTTGAAAGAAAGAGGGACACATGAGAACACATTTTCAGTTTGGGGGCAATAGTTTTGATCTTCCAGAAAGTCAGTACCTTTTCCTTACCTTTTAAATCCAGAAATACTGATCCTTTCCCTAGTCCTAAACATTTATTTGGCAACTATGCTCCCAGTGGCTTTGGCCAGTCTATCTGAATACTCTAACCCAGGCTTCCCCTATAACAGGGATAGTAATATTTACTTACCTATCTCATGGGAGTGTTATGGGGATTAATTATTTAATGCTTGAGAAGCACTTTAAAGATTAAAATTCCTAGTCGACTACTCAGTATTATTATTAAAGCAGAACCTCACTAATCCACATTCATTATAATCCACACCAAAATTGGCAGTGTCCCCCCACATCTGAGAAAAGATTTAATAATAAAGCTGTTGAGCAAGTTCTCTTATTACTAAGGCTTAATTATTATAATATAATATAATATTCTGGAGTAGATTTACTAATATGGTGTAAAGTGTAGATAATTACAGCTAAATCACAGTGAATAAAACAGATGAACAAATATTATCCCCGGTTTTGTTCACATAAAATGGCAAGCAGACTTACCAGCCAAAGAAGGGGCAAGTCCCACCCACAAATCTGTTTCTAACATTTCTTTTCATGGCTTCCTGTATTTCCATCCACCTGACAATACTAGAAGATAAGATAATACAGGACTTGAAAGAATGCAGCCATTCCTCTGTCTCCACAGCATCAATGTTTTTCCCTTCATGTAATCCAGATAAATAGGGAAAACAGGAATTCAGTCATACTTTCTGTCTTTGCAGTTTGCCATAGGAATAAGTCCAGTTTTCTGCAGTTGCAGCATAACATTCGAGAAAATCCCTCTCCTGCCACTGATTTTACAGTCCCTTGCATTTGCCACAGGGCTCTAATTAATAGTAAGACTTTATTGCTGCAACTTGTTCTTAAGCATAATTCGCTTCCCTACATACCTGTGATGGTGTCCTTGCCACAGAGAGCTACATATCGAAGGGAACAGTGTGAAGGCACAAACCATTATTCCTGTATCAGCTGATACAGGAATATTCTTGTATCATCCAACCAAGCTGTATCAGAAAATATTACCTGATGCTATGATGTCCAAGACTAAACTAAACTAACAAGGCCTCTCATGACTTCTTGTCATTGGCATCAGAAATATGATGAGTCTAAGTGATCACACAGAGAGTGACACAAAAAACTTGTTATTCCAACCATTAGCGAGGCAAAGGCAAGCTTTGCCCATAGAGGGATTTGCAGTTGGTCCTGCCTCTGTCCTTCTCCCTCCACCATCCCAGGGTGCAGCTCCTGGCTGATGCTTTGTGGCCCAGCTGCAGGGAAAGGTTAGCAAAGGTCATGGCCTCTGTCAGATATCTTCTAGCTTGTTACTGCTAGCTTGGGAAAAAACCCTCAGAAAATTAAATGCATTTGTTTCCCTTTGGCATTATGAGGAAACTGTGACTCTCCAACTGGTGCTTAACAAACGTGACTGTAGAGCTTGTTGTATTTTGTTGAGCAACAGCAACACATATGCAACACAGAATTTTGAACATCTGGGTTTTCTAACACCATGTAGTTTGTGTTTACTCATTAGCAGCTGAATATTACAATGTGACATTCATTTATTTGTGCACTTCCATCTCATTATTCAGTTCTCAGATAAATTTGTTTCAGCATCCCAAAGATACCAGATACCACAACAGCCCCAACAGCGAGTGTGGTCCCAGGGTCAGGTCTGCACCTTCATTTCCTAGAGGCCCCCAGTCTGAAAAGACTTTGCTAAAGTGAGATTAAACTACTTCTACAGCTTCTACCCTAAGCAGAACAGGACTACTGATTCATGAGTTTTATGACTGAGTTCAAACCAAGTTACATGTTTTGCTTAAGATCCTGCTGAGCTCATAAGTGAGAACCTCAGTGCTTGCCAGAAACAACTTTCTGGGAGCATTTAACATACAGTCAAAATGCTCTGACTTCTCACTTATTAAGTGAATTTTAGATATTCTCTACATATTTTTAATAATGACAGCTATTTATTGACCTGACAGAATGTGATGCCTACTGTTAACGCCCATTTTAGCTGTGATAATTAATAATATTAATATTTAAGTTTAATTATGTGTGTAATATCCAACTCTTAAATTATTTAGTCTCTGCAGAATGTTTTTCATTAATACCACACATCCTATTAACATATTTATGAACACCCTTTATGACTTAATATGGCTTAATTCTATTAATAAAAACTAATTTTAAAGTCATTATATTTTTTAATTATATACTAACTTCCCATGTAGATTTTCCAGCTCCAGCGTGGCTCTGAAAGAGAACTGCTGAGGTTTCTGCAGTTCTACTCTGCTGCCTGACCACACAGGAAAAATAAAACCTTCTTTACTGAAGGGAAGAGTTTCTTCTGCCTGAATAGCTCCAATCTGATAAATATGTGAGATGCTCAGCACTTCAAAAGGTTACCAAACCACCTCAAGGACCTAGTGAATGATAGTGTGTGGTCAGGGTAGCATCACTCAAGACTAACACTTAAGCTGTCCACAGACTTAATATTGCCATGGCAGTGAGGAGCTTGCTGTGGGGGATAAAAGCATTGTACAGGCTGCAGCTCTTCATTTCAGCTTCAGCAGTGAGTAATCCTGCAAAGTTTATGCAGATAGATTAACCTGATTCAAGGAAAAATCAAATTAACCAAGTTCACTCATATTAGTGGTCATGATGATTTAGATGTACATTTAAATTTAAAGGGTAGGACTGTTTACTATATCCATATCTATTGAATGAACTAAACAGGGTCCTGAAATGGGAGATAAACTGTGTATTCATAATCATCTGTCCTTAACATTCACAGCCAGAAGACTATTACAGTAAATTAGTAAACAGATTTGCTACATTAATTTGCCTGTTTCTGAAGCACAACCTGTTTGAAAGTGTTGTTCTTTATTTTTCCCCCTGTCCCATTCTGTGTTTTGGCTACATTTTTTTCTGCATAGAAGAATTCCCCTTTTTTATTCTTACTATTGCAAGGGCAATGTTGAAGTCTCAACCCTGTTCTAAGGTGTGACTGATGCAAGAGAGAGTCAAATGACAGAACTTAGATGCTATTACAAAATCACAGGGAATTGCTTATGGATGTGATTTTATTTATAAAGGGTGAACAGAGGGCTAAAGCAGCACCCCAAAGTCCTGGAGACAATCCACTCCACCTGCTCTCCAGGGCAGAAACTTTGAGTGCTTCTGAATTCATGAGTTATCTCCTCTATTAGGCTGAAATGTCTCAGGCCACTTACTTTCAGTGGCCCGTGTTTGCTAAAAAGAGCCTGATGTGGGGTGATGGGTGTACATCTCTGTGTTCACCCACTGAGCTTTGTTCCACAGCCTCCAAAAGAACATCCATAAAGAGCTCCCCAACACTGGTTGTGTACATGCTCAACAGAAGAGCAGACATGTATTTCCAGAAGTCTTCTGAAACAACTCTCTCTGACTCTGTGAGGCAAATTATTATCTCAAGTGGTAAGGACAGTAAAATACTGATGAAGCAGTGCCATAACTAAAGAACTAACTCAGGGAAAGGGATTTACTGAAGGTGTCCTAGGTATAATAATATAGGATCAAAACCAGTGCAGAGTAAAAACAGGAACTATCTAAGTCAGATCAATCACTTCCTATGTTTCTTTGTTAACCATATTTAAAGAATGCATTACATAAAAAATTGAAAAGTGCTTTCATCCATAGTGCTTGCTACAGATTAAAGCAAACACAAATCAATGTGTGGCTTTCTTGTTTCAAGAAAACATTCAGCATTTTTCTAAAGGGGTTTTTTTTTTTTCCTTACAATATACAGTTTTGCCCTCTCTGCCCCAAGTTTACATTTTCCCTTTCTTTCTGTTCCCTTAGCTCCAAAACTAAGCAATATCTCCTGAGTTTCTGTGGATTTGGTCTTCCAAGCATAACTAACAATCTGCTCTTTCTGAATTGTTGCAGTAATTCTCAGATCTCTGAACAGGAAAACCCTTCTCTAACAAACCTCTATGCTGAGTACAGAAAAGGTGATGAAAGTGAATTTTACCTGAGATGAGATCATTCAAAGTCTCATCAGATGGCCCTTGCAATGACTCTGTGAACACCGTATCTCCTGTAAAAATATTTAGGGCATCTTCCGTTTAATAATTAGGTAACCTATACAATGGAAGATGAATATAATGAACTCGAAGGAACTAAATTGTTGCTCATCAGTAATGATCAGTGGCATGAGCAGAAGTGGGGCATCAGAGTATCAATGGCTCTGGGAACTGAGCCAAGCAGGATGCAGAGCTGTGCTTCCCAATGTTGGAACAGGTTAATGACTGAATTTTCTGTATGCAAAATTAAACATTTCAAGTTTACGAGGAGGTAGAGGCATTCATCACTTATGCTACATTTGCAGTCCCATCTCTTCAGTCCTTGTGGGCATCTGCAGAAGCCACGCCACCAACAACTCCATGTAGTAGTCACAGCGCCCATCTCTGCCAGTACGAGAACAGTCACAAAGATAAAAATGCATAATGGCTTTGGTGACGGAAACACTAGGTCTGGCATTGTTTCTTACTCCAAATATCGGTCTGTCTTAACGAATTATTCTACTTTTTTGAAAATTCTGAGCACAAAATTTAGAAGTAAAAGATGTTGGGAATCAGATGCATGTTTGTTTTCCTATAATCTTTCATGACTTTGCTAACTAACTTTGGTTACCAGGACCAGCCATCCTCAAACTTTGCAAAACCAAATGTGCAAATCCAAAAAAACCCAAATTACTAAAAAGCAGAAAGATTCCACTCTTGAGCTAAGCTATGTTTAAAGTTACATTTACAAACTTCTGTAAACATTCAGTCACTGTGAGTCACCAGTCCACTGGCAAGAGGTATAATGAATGTGGTTACATTAAGATAATTTTTCACTGCATCAGAAACAAGACTTCAAAATACTGAACTGATCACTTAACTGCGTGTGTGGGAAAGCAGAAGTAGTTCATATACTAAAATAACCGATTTACTTTTGCAAATTTTTGGATTTATTTTTGCAAATGTATCTGCCATGTATGTAATTTCAGTAAATAGAATTAATGCTTTGCTCCCACAGCACACTGACATCATAGCTTAGCAAAGCTGTGCTAATAATGGAAAGGCTATCCCACCTGGATGTGCCCACAGTGACTGACCAAACAAAGGACCATATCACAGCAGAAGGCACCTGAGTCCATTGATTTTTGCTTCCAGAGCTGTTGGTGTTTAGGGATCTGAATGTGGACAAGCTCAGTGGAAGGGGAGACAAGCCAAGTGTAATGTTAAGCTAAGCAAAGTGTAATTTGTGAGAAAATGTTTGCATAGCACACTGAATAATTTGCAAGAAGTGCAAGTTTATATGCAGAAGTACAGGCAGCTGTAAGGTGGGGTCAGAGCCCATTGCCACTCACTTTCTGGGAGAGGCTGGGGGAAAGGTGGCATATCATGTCGTGTTTCCATAAAGCTGATAGCTGGACAGAAAGTACCAAGAGCTCTTCTAACCATCAAAACCTCAGAGAATCATTTATTTCAGGAGACAAAGAGTGCTGTATGTCTAGGTTGTGAAAGTTCCAGGATAAAAGATTAAAGATTCTTTATATATTCTGAAATATCCCTCCTCAGAGAGAGCGTTAAAGAAAAGCTGCAGGAGACCAATGCAATCAGGAACATCAAAGACATATCAAGCTATAATGAGAAAGAGCCAAATGCATTCCTGGTGTAACACTGCCAGCATCAGTGGATACTCACCAGGGGACAATTTGTCCCATTTTTGTTATTAACAGCGTCTGTAAGAACTGTTTGATACCTCCTGGCAATCCATAATTTCAGTCAAAAAGTGTGTGGGGGGGGAATAAAACACCATACTTTTTATTTAATCTAAACTTCTTTGATTCCCTAGGAAACTAATTCTAGGAAGCTGCTTAGACAGTGCAGAAAACATTTCATTCAGAGTAATGAAAGCATTCAAAGCTTTAATATATTGTACATTTTTCACATAATTTGAAAATTAAAAAGGCTTTGAGATTTTAATGTACTTAAATAATAAAATCTGATGCAATTTTTACTCTTACCATTACTATGAAATATTCAATAAATTAATATTAGTGGTTTTAATAATTATATCTGATGAAAAGTACCACATTCTTGATAAACCACCAAGTAATTATTTGAAATATTTTTGATGCTATGGGAGAACCCAACCACAAATCAGAGCTCCAACCTCTTTTGACCTGAGATCTGGACACAGCAGATAAACACAGCAAGACCGGACCTGGCAGAATCTTAGAAGGGCGACCTGTAAGGAAAACATAAGTACTGGAAGAAGTTAAATCAACTTATCAGTAGGCTGAGCTCTTTCCTCTGACTTAGTACATAGACAATACTTAGAAAGTAAGATGAGCAGAGCTCTGTTGTCCACTAGCAGTAAAGCCAGGTTTCTTTTGCTACTGGTTCAGACATAAACCATCAGCAAGCACTGGATCCAGGTAGAAGAGTGGGCTTTAGTTAAGAGAGTAGCCACAGACACATGAGAGCACTGCCCTCATTTCCACTCCATTGAACATGTGTAAGCTGATGTAGTAAAACAAACAAGTCGTGTATGTGGCAGTTCTACCTCAAACAGAAAAACCTTTAGACAGAAAACTACTGCTCCTGATGTTTTCCCCTTGTCACTTTTCCTCCAAAATGGCTGTGTT
The DNA here is from genome assembly GCA_013400415.1 of Scytalopus superciliaris. Taxonomy (NCBI): domain Eukaryota; kingdom Metazoa; phylum Chordata; class Aves; order Passeriformes; family Rhinocryptidae; genus Scytalopus; species Scytalopus superciliaris. Next base: position 643,546 of record VXBX01007223.1, read on the forward strand.
CATCTCCTACTTGTCCTCCCACACATTCAAGATCTTGGGTCTGTGGTGTCTCTTACTCAGTTATCAATTTACTCCTTGCCTGGGAGTTGTGTGAAACAGGTCGTAGGTGAGTCATTCTTATACATCCCATGGAGAAGTGCCACCAACCTGCATGACAGTAGCTTGTGGAAACTAAAAACCACCCAGAAAACACCTACTAAATTACACCAAATGAAATGCCATCACAGTGACAGATTATAGTGCTGCTCCCAACTCATTTGTCTTGTCTAAATTAATAGGTCAAGGGAGAGTTCCTCCCTTCAAAGAAGGGAGAAAGGCATCTATTAGCCTTCAGTGGGATGTATACCTTTGAAAAACAATTCCTCTCACAGTAAGGATGTTATTCATGGTGACAAAGTCAGAAACAAATTTAAAACTACGTTGTCCATATATCTCCCAAGGAGTTTCAACTGAATGCAATATCCTTCTCATCTGCTTGCAAGTTGTTTGGGCATTAGTATTTCATGCTCTATTGAAAAGTTCCTCCCAGACGTAAAAGGAGAAAAAAGCAAAATTAGTGCTCTGTCTCTGGTTTAGTATGTATACAAAATGTTTTGAGATACCTATAGACAGTAAAAGTAGATTATGTTCACAATTAACACAAAGGTTTTATAAAAAACATTAGATTAACAGAAAAAAAAAAATCAGAACTATTAATAACCTTTCCAAAATGCAGCTAGAGCCTGAGTATAAGCATAAAGAGAAGTTACTAGTTCAGCTGCTCTGCAGGATGAAATTTTGCATTTTTCTTCTATTTATATTTGTTATGGAAAAGCAATCATTTTAGTGCTGGTTGAGCAAGTCCAAATGAACCCTTATGGCTTGAGTACAGCTCTTTAAAAGGTTTTCCTTTTGAGCAACAAATTACTTACATTGCTGCACTTTGCCCTACTCTAGTAATTTTTATATTTTCCCATAATGTTCAAACATTAGAGGGAAGTCTGTTACAATACCCTCACATCAGTATTCTCCTCACTAGCCAGTGACATATTGCAGCAATGGCCTGCTGACATTAACTTCTACCAAAGCTGAGGATGACTTTCTACGTAATGTCATTTCATTTGAAAGAAAAAACAGGTTAGCTTGGGTTTGGTTGTCTCAGATTGATGGTATTTAAACCTTAAAGAAAGTCATTTGGTTCTTACTTGCAAATGCTGTATGGCCACAGAATATAAATGATAGTTTTATTTCACTTTTTTTTTCCCAACCACTGGAAATACAGCCTGTATAGGTGCCTGCACAGCAAGTATTTTAAACATAGTGCAGCCAGTGATCCACTTGGGGTTCTCCTACAGCCAAACTTCCCTTCAAGCTGTTGCTACAAGTTTTTTTGTTTAGTTGTCCAAGTTGTCCTTCTTTTAGGGGTTTCTGAGGGAGAGGTAAAATCCAGCAATGCCTGTACTATGGCATGATCTCTTTTATAGACACCTATATTTATATATCACTACACGTAACAGATAAACTGACTCACTTTTGTTGAAGTACATTCTAACGAGCTGTGATTTCTCACTGCAACATTTTGTTGGTTTTCTGTCCCCTTTAAAAAAATAGAAAATAGAGGAAAAAAATAAAATAGAAGAGAGGGGGAAATAAAGAAGAAATTTGTCTAGGGGGACAGCCCATTAATAAATCAGTTCTCTGATCTCTAGGGAAAAACAGCCAGCCACTCACCCCAAAGTCTCCTCCCCTGAGTGTCCTCAAAATAACTGGTGCCATATTGTTCTTCATGCCTCAGAGGAGCCACAAGAGGTGTTTTCCACCTTGGTTCTGAATGGTGCCCCCATGGCTTGTCCTCCTTGAGGAGAAACAGCTGATTTGAGCATAGTGGCACATTTTCCACAGAGGTGATCTTGTTACCCGAAAGCTTCTTGCTGGTCCATGCCATTTGGTGTTTTTACTGGTGTACAGCTGATCCTACACAAAATCACAAGCTATTTCTGTATTCAGAAGTTCTCAAAACCTAGCACGAGATCAGATAATGGCCCATTGCTCTTCACTGCCACACAGTGAAAAAAAATATCTCATAGACAACTGGGAAATAAGACTGTACTTAAGACAAATATGTTGGTCAGGCCCACCCTCGGCAGCACCTCTGCCCTGTGGAGACAGACAATGCTGTGAAAAGTACAAATTTAATTTTCCAAAGCTCAAGGTGGCTTCCTCAGAGCTGGCTCAGGTACCTTGCTGGTGCACACAGGTAGCTTTATGCCTAGGATAGTTTTAGTGACTTGAATCCCATGCATAGTCCCTGGTTCAAGTGATAGACAGAATGGGATTCACTGGATTTTAGATTGAGAGAAGAGCTGGGGTGGGATCTGCGCCTCCCCCATCAGGCTCAGGCTGTGGTGCTGTACCGGGATGATAGTGCTGAAGAGGTGAAGTAAAGAACAAGCACTGCAAAGTCAATGCTTTTTGTAGGCAAACTCTTAGGAGCTGAACACTCTACTTGCATGAGCCTTCCTTTTATTTTTTTCTTGCTCGAGTGCCAAGCAGGGAGCAGATGGTACGTTACTCAGCCTTAACTGGAGGGTAAGAAAGTGTGATTTCTTTTTTTTTTTAAATTCAGTTGAGACCCTCAGCCCATTTAGACTCCCAGCTCAATGTTTATTTGTCTTACACAGAACTTGTACTTTCTACCCCTCTCAAATGCTAATCCTCTCCACACATATGCTCATTATGCAAAAGCATATGACAAACACCATCTGGGAAAATAAATAGCTCCTCAGCTAACAGTGCTGCTCCCTCCCTTTACGTCACCCACCTCACTATTGTCTCTCCTATTTTTATCTGCAAGACAGCAGTCACTCAATCCAACTATTAACTTAAAAGTGCCATTTTAGTCAAGCAAGCCGCAGATATCGCAGGCTGGGCAGTAGAACCCATCCCATTTTTCAAGATGTGCGTCTTCATGGCAATTTGAAAGCAGCTGTAGCACTGAGAAAAATAAGTGTTATCTTTTAAAGGGCAGTTGATATCACTGGGAGATACCAGTCTTGACCTGCAGAAGTCCATGCTTGTTTTTCTAGCTAGAAAGTTACATTTTCTCCCCCATGAAATATGCAGCTCTTGCCACGAGTTGCACCTCGTTTCCATGGATTCCTGAGACAGTCTTTCATCTCTGACAGATTATTGCTCATACTGTTCAAAACCAGGCAGTGGTGCTAAATAGGGAATGACATTAGCCAAGTTCAGTGATTTCTCTAACCTCTATGTAGATGGGTAAGAATAGGAGTCATGCCATCATTAATCGTGATGGATTCGTTGTCTGCCAGAATGTTAATCAAAAGAAATTAGGATGTATATGCAAGGGAAGTGTCTCAGAATGTTCTGGTTTGTACCAATGGATTAGGAAAATCATCGTGATTCAGCAAAGGAGATGTCTGTTTAGCTAAATCAAACAGGATCTGCACAGTCCAACCGTATTGTGTTGAGGCTAAGTAACCAGGAGAAATTCAAAATGCACAACCAGGAGACTCAGCAGCTGACGCTGTGATATAAAGGCAGAGTTTTGTAAGTACCCTGTAAGAATTGTGGGGCCATAAACACTGCAATATTATATCTGTTTAGAAAAAATATGAGACAGAATTCAATGATGACCTTATCTGAGCTACAAATTCTTGTCAATTATTATGTGCTTGCAGGGACATTTTTAATAGATGGCAGAAAGTCTTTCTCATTTGTCCTCAGAGACAGCGCTGATATTGCCCAGCTAAGAAATCCATTATAGGGCTACAAAAGAGACAATTTGGTTTCATGAGCACGTGCCTTTATTATTTTAAGAATAATTTAACATAGGCAGAGGAAAGCAGAATTTATAGTTAAAAAATAAAAAGACCAAAGTTTCAAGCATTTGCAGTTACCAGTTTTGCGGTTCTTGCTTCTCCCGAACCTTTTATTTTGTGGAGAGATTTTTGTTTTTCTGCCTATTGACTCCACTGGGAGTTTCCCCTTTCCCTGAAACAGAGGGGTTTAAGTGTGGTACGTGGTTTTTGTATCAGTGTTGCTCAGAATACCTGTGCCTATGCAATACACACCCTGTGCTGCTGAATACGCCCTTAACTCTCTTCTCTTTGTTGTTACAACAGACGAACCAAACTCCTGGAGTGCTCCCTCTGCCACCTCCCCAGGTCTGCCGGAAGTAGCTCTTTCCCTCGACGACATAATCTCACCATTATCTTCATCACACATAGCCCCACCCTCTGACCCTTCTCACCAGATAAGCCCAGAGCCAACATGGGATATCAAGAGGGAACACGATGTAAGGAAACCAAAGGAGCTTTCGGTGAACGGTCACAAAAAGAAAAGGTTAGGAGAACAAAGAGAAAGGTCAGCAAGTCCTAAAAAGGTAGACAGGTCAAAGCATGAAGAGGCTTCTTGGAAAGGATATTCGGAAGGCAAAAATAAGACCACTGATGGTGGCAGGCCCACCTCAGAAAGCAAAGCGGTGGGACACAGCGTTATGATCGAGGCTGGTGCAAGAGAGCACGTGTGTGCTGGAACCAGTGATGAACAGTTTGGGAGGCTGAGGAAGCCGGAAAGCAAGAGAGGAGGATCTCTTAGCAAAAAAGAAGATCACAGATCCACGAACACCAGTGAGAAGAAGTCAGCTGCAGCACCTGACCATGTCAAGATCGATACAGGTGCTACCAAGACGTACAGTAGCAACCGCTGCAGCTCGCCTGGAAGTGATATGGACCACAGCCAGAGGGACCCTGACGGGAAACCCAGCGAGTTCCCCAGGAAGGGACATCTCCACTCCATTAGCACTCGCAGCACCAACACCGCAGTTCGAAAGGCAACCGTCTCCCCAGGGCCGTGGAAAATCCCTGGCTCAGATAAGCTACCTAGCGTCCTGAAGTCTGGTACTTCTGCCATGAGCAGATAAGCAAGGGACTGTTGCCCTCTAACTGTTTCAAACTGACGCAGAACATTCTTCTTAGTTTTTGTCTCACATTGGTTTGTTTTAATTTATTTTAACTATCACACATATACACAAAGCATTGAGGAATGAAAACATTAGTGTGTAATTCCATGACAATGTGCACAGTATCTAATAAGTTCAAAAGCATATAGTCAACACGGAGATTTAAAATCGACCCTAAAGTCCCAGTTCCATTATAGGGACTTTGGCAGCTATGGAAGAAACCAAAACAATATGAAGGACAGTACATCAGAGAAGGATAGTGCAGTGTAGCTTTAGCATTTTTTTTCCCACTGCATGAAGGACTTGGATTTCATTCAAACTTTATATCAAGAAACTGGAACAAGTTAGAGCAATCACAAACTGGAACATCGCCTTAAATCAAACTGCACGGAGCAAGCTGAAACCGAGAGAGGATCTTTTCATGGAGCTAAAATGTTGTAAATAAATTGTTCTCAACATATCTAGACAGGGGTTAAAGGGTTTCTTTGAAGCATCGTTCGGGACTGTACACCCATGACACGTCTCCACTGTTAATGCTTTGGGATAGTCCACGTGGTACCCTGTAGCATAGTTCACTGGGCGCTACGGGAGGAGTGGGGAATCCAGTGGATTAGTTTCTGTGATACCATTTCTACTGCCATTTTTGTGAACAAACCATGTTTCTGTACATTGGAAAGGAGTTAGGGTGGAGTTGTATTTGCAAATTATTCTCAAAAGCGATTTATTAGAGGTTCCCCAAGTCCTGTGAGGTAGCACACAAATCAATTGGTCAGGCTCAAACCCCAGACATCTGCAAGGCCCTTGCAATGAAAGGAAGAGTGCTACAGAGAAAAAGCTGCAGTTTCCTTAAGGAAAGGCCTTTCCTTCCTGCAGAAGATGATAGTGTCACTTATCAACAGTGCTTTGTTTCATACCCATCTGCATTTCCTTAGGACACTCTCACCTTTCATCCGCTCAGTTTGGCAGAGCAGGTGCCTTTCAGGCACATGTAAACAATAATTAGACTGGTTTCTGAAATACAGTTGTTGGTGTCCTCATTCAGTAAATTCGATATATTTCCTTTTTTTAAATGGTTTCCATTTTATCATTTTTTCCCTTTCTCAGTTTTTTTTTTTGGTTTTGTCTTTCTTGCTTGTCTGTTTTGAATTTCAAGCCTTAAGTGCCAGGTAAACATTCCAGTCTGCCTTCACAGGAAATAACTCCGAGTTCAGTCAATCAGTCATTATCTTGTTTCGAAAAGATGCGTGTGTGTCTGTGTAAGTGTGCATATGCTTACTTGTCTGTCAAAATTAAAACAAAATCCTGGGCAATAATACATTGGTAATTAAAAAAAAAAAAATTGTAAAGCTAAGTACTGTCAAAAATTCGTATTTAAAAATTACTGTTCTCTAGCAATCTTAGTTCCTCACATGCTCTGCTGAAAAACTAGATTGAGATTGGCTTTGTTCCAAGAAATTAGCACATTACTGTATGTCTCAAACATTGCACTGGACTGCGAAATTTATAGACATGTTTCTTCCTGTCCATTTATTTGAAAAGCCTCAAGTCAAGGATTTTGCAGCTTTCAAACATTTTTTTTCTTAGAAAGAAAAATCCATTTATAATTTCTAAAAAAGCACAAGTCCATGTAGCTGTTTATAAAACTCTTATTTAATGAAAAAAAAAAAAATAATCTTTATCCCCTGAACTAGAATCCAATATAATTTGCCATTAATTTATTGAATCTGATTTTGGACAATGCTTCTTTAGTGTAGATGCACGTCCCAGTATCTTATTTTTATGTATAAAGAAAGCAAACAATGAAATCTGAAAAACAGTTGAGATTATGCTTGCATAAACTCTAATTTGCACAGTTCACAGCTACTCCTTGTGCAGTAATTGCTTTATGCGGCTGTAATCGATAACCTGTGAAGACAGCACATCATCTAAACCCCATTCCAAATAATATTTCTGTGTAGTGTTAGCTGTGAATTTACCCTGTACAGCTCTATCTCTATAAATATAATTCCATGTATTAATAGTCACAGAAAGGCTGTAAGTGAGCAACTATTTTTATGAAACGCACCACTATGGATAAATTAACTTTTACAGAAATCTTGTTTACTGTATGATATTCTAAACCACTGTCAAATAAAATATATATCCAAAAATCTTTTTTTTTTCAATTGTATATAGTCTGTGTTAATTTTGAGTAACAAGTGGTACGCTGGGAAACAATCATTTTCATGTATATGAGCAGAGTTACCTAGCTACTGCCTCATAAAAAAGGAAACAGTCCATTTTGATTTCTTGGTCTAAAGAAAGAGACAATTTATGAATACACATGTAGGTGACTAAACAAATTCCAAAATGGCAAGTTAGGACCTATGAGGCTACAGACACGCAGAAGTCTCTTCCTTGGTGCAGAAGCCTAGACTTATTCTTTCCAGTCCCAGGAGACTCAGGGCCAGGTTGGCCAGACTCCCAGCACTGAGAGACAACTTCTGAGCAAAAACCATATATAAAAAATTAATCTGAGTGCACACCATATTTACCACAGAAATCTGGCAGTTTCTAACTAGCCCTGGAAAGGTTTTGTTGACAAGCTGAGTGAAAGGGGCATAATTGCATTTCCAATTTACTTTACAGAAATAATGTCTTAGAAAACATCATAAGGGGATAAAAATAGTGGTAACTAGACAGTTTTCTGGGGAAGAATCTACCCTTCACTGGACAGACCAGAAAAATGCTCCTTAGCTTCAGTGAGGCAAAACAATTCATCAGTTTACAGACTGGAGACTGTACGATATGCTGCCTGGAAAACTAGCAATATTTTTCACACAAATATGAAATTTAAAAAAATAAATATTTCCTATTTCCCTAAAGCACAATTTGCTTCAAAATACAATAATTTGCCTTCATACAGCCTGAGACAACTTCTGTAGAGCCTTGTTTTTCAGAAGATTAATGTTCCACATTGAAAATTTCAACCAGCTGAACTAGTAACATATTTTGCATTACAATAAACACATAGAAAATATGAAATATGTTTGATACTCAAAAAAATTAAAATTGCTGCCCTTTAAATAGCCACTATGTCCATGGTTGGAAAACTGAGTGTGTGCCTAATTCAGACCCAGAAGTATCACAGGGAAATGTGCTGAAGCCATACAGCTTCATCCAGTGTAACTTTTTCTGATAATATGTCTTTTGTCTTTTAAACATAGTAGTACAGCATTTGCATTGCACTGCCATTTCTGTGACCCCTTTTAATCTCTTTTTCATACTTATGCGATAGTACAAGGAAATAGATGCTTATTTTGATGCAGATTCTCTGCTCCAAACTCCAGCACAATAGTGAAAGTAAGCTTGCCAGCCTGTGATCAGCAATGCACATTTGGGAAGTTTTGGTAAAACCCCACAGAGAGATGTCCGTGCAGCCCTTTCCTTAATCAGTGGCAAATGTGGGCTCTGGGGCTCATTCCTCTTCCAGGTGCTTCCCTGCTTTAGGAAGTCCATGCAAATTGCAGAGTCTGGAAGAGTAGATCTTCAAACAAGTTAAATAAGAAAGCTACAAAATATAGTAACTCCCACAAGGTCTTGCCAAAGATGTTACCTTTTCTTCCAGAAAGCTACTGGACTGACAGCATTCTTCATTTAGTTACAGCAGAGCACAGGTTGTACTGGTTTCACTACACTGTGCTCCCCTAAACAGGACGGGCATTTGTAGCCCATATACCGTATTTGTAGCCCATATACCCATGTCTACCTGCTCCATGGCCTCAGTGATAAGACTGCCAACAATTTAGCCCCAGCATGCATAGCTGCCTGCTAGGAATTGATGCAGAAGTTCAAACACAGCCCCATTTCTTCCCTGATATTTTTCATCTGAATGTGGAGCCAACCACCATTGCCAAAGAGCTTCTCGTCTCCATCAAAGATGAGATTCCACCTGAAGAGTGCCATCTCTGCTGAACACAAACATCTCATGTTCAGCCTGCTCTATCTCCCCTGTGCTCTCAGCACCATCAGATCTTTTCTGAAACTCTTCTCTTCTTCTACAGCTCTGCACTGCTCTTGTTCTTACTTCTTTCTTGAAGTGCTGCTGCCTTTCAGTAGATCAATCTTCCATTCTTCATTTTCTCCCTCTGCCCCTCAGAACTTTGTCTTCCTCTTTTTCCCCTCTTTCTTTTGGCCCTCTGTCACCATTGGGCATCAGCTGCCTCTCTCAACCTCTACCTGATGTGTCTCAGCAGCCCCATGTGACACACCTCTCCTAAAAGGTGTCATTACCAGTTACACACCAAGTCATTAACACACTCCTGGGTGTCATATAAACATGCAGGCACACCTAATACCTTGCACTGAAGCCCAGATCATCTGCCTTGTCCTCCAGAAATAGCCAGCCGTTACTCATTAGACACACTAACTCTCCATGCAGCCACTAACTACCTTTGCAAGTACAAATAATGTTTTAACTTCATTGCTAAATGTCTGTACTGATAATGATCCAAGCATTCAGGCCAGGTTTTAGGAATGCAACATGCCATGATCTCTACTGGAAGTCTCCAAATTTGTTTTACAAAGGCAAGAACAGACAAAGCTGCCAGCATATTTCTGTCTTAGCCACTACTCTCTTTCTGTACATCACTGCTGCCACAGAAACCCAGGGCCAGAACTGCAGAGGCATAAGTAGAACACACCTCAGCAAATGAGGGTCACCTTCCAGGTTTCTCCTTGCTTGCAGGGAGACTTTATTGTGAAGGGGAACAGTTTCTGGGTACACTGCCATGAAGCTCAAAGCTAGAGAAGGCTTTGGACTTGCCCAAGGATGACTGATCCCATTAGGGATTGACTTCACTGTTCTCATCTGTAAGTCTCCAAAAGAATCCTTTCCCTCTTTTGTCCCCTTGAAGCCTCAAATATTTTCTGTAATTACTGCTAAAAAGGCCACACAGGCATGGCATGCTGCCTACTCTCATGACTAATAGATGACTTGGAGACAATTGCCATGGCTGTGTCGTGTCACTCCTGTCAAACTCAAGGACTCCCAAGGCTCTTTTACCATCATTCAGTGCAGAGACCCAGAGAAACCGACTCTCAGAACCAAACAATACCTTTGTCTTCATAGCTGTCATCGAAACAGTGAGTCACTTTAATTAGGCACCACTCCCAAAGGGAAATCCAGTGCCCTATCTGGACAGAAACAACTGTGCTTCAGCCAGGACTCCCACATCACCAGCACCCCGAGCCCCTCACAGGTGCCCTGCTCAGCACCCAGGACTGTCCTCTCCCTTGGAGCAACAGCTCTCCCCATCATTCAAGTAAGTACTCATAGTCTCTGTGTAGCCCACCACCCTCCTAGAGCCAGGGCATGCTTACTCAGTTCAGCCTTGAGGGTTCTGGAAAATTTTTGTTGATATTTCTAAAATCACACATTTATCTCCATGGCTGGCACCTGAGCTTAGAGCAATTTTTTTGTTTTCAAAATATCTTGTCAAGACACAGTAACATAAGCAATGTCTCTGAATTACACCCAATCTTAAAATGATGTTCTGCTCTTCCTGTCTTTAGTACCTTTATGGCAGTAAGTCACTCTGCCTGTTCAATTAGTCGATAAGGAAGTTTTACTTTTAAGGTACAAATATATCTCTTTTAAACAGTTGGGGAAACACAGGTGCACAAACACCCACTCACACACACAGGGGCCTGGAGCACCATCTTCCACTCCCACTCAGGAACTGCCCAAATAACCATGTCTGAGATGGATGGCTGTCCCTCTCAGGAAAACAAAAAGCAAATCACATATGGATGCAGAGTAATCCAGAAAGCTATTGTTCATCCACAGATCAACAGATGTAAATGTAGAAGATATTTAAACTGTAAAAAATTAACAAGAAATTGTGTGGGGAGAAAGAAAACGAGTGACAGGACTTTCTGTGATGTGGCCACTTGCTGACCTGCTTTATTTTCAACTTCTTCAGGCTTAAAAATTGAAAAAAAAAAATATCTTTTAAATATACAAATGTTGCAACAAAGCATTACAAGTCTTGGAGACAGCAAGAAAGAGTATTTTGTGATTATACTTCTGAAAAGAACTTATTTATATAAGTAAAATGCCTGGGCTGGTACCAAGGAGAGGAGAGCACAGTGTCCTCTGCTCTCCAGGGGCAACACCAGGGTGTTGATGGGCTCCTCAGACTCAGACTAATCCCCCAGTTTCTCCAGAGGTTGCAGCCCTACTGAGAAGCCTCAGCAGTGGGCTGGCACTGCCATGACAGGCTGGCAGCAGCAGTTATTTTCCTGGATGTAGGAAGGTCAAGAATCCAATCCCTGGGATGTTTATCTTTGTGCCCCAGGACTGGTGCACAGCACCAATGGACAGCCCGGTTGTCCACCCAAACACATTGTAGATGTGGAAGCAGTGAAAGGAGTAACTAAAACATTAAAGCCAACCCAGACCAATGGTGAGAGCCCCAGCACAGCTGCAGGCTGGAAGAAAGGTTCTGAGCAACTGCATAGTGAGACCAGAACACTGGCATCCTTCTGTCCTTCCCCTCTCAGTAAATTGGGGGCATTGTTGCCACTGAAATCACTTGAATTATTTACACTGCTTTTCTAACATTCTACAAGAAACGTAGATTTTGTTTCCTGAACTGCCCTTTGCTCAAAAGCAGTGAAAAACAGGCACCCCAACAAGTCCAAAACTCTCCTGCTGTCATCAGACAGCAGGGCTGCCCATGGTTCTGAAGTTTCTTTTCATATGTATGTATGGAATTAATGAATGTTGGTGTTAGTACTTTCCAAAAGTGATTAAAAACTCTGCCAAGAGCTTTAACTCAGGTACTTAAGAAATTGTAGTCCATAAACCAGAAAATTGTTCACCCTGTTGCTAAACCAGGAAGTATAAAGAGCTAGAGTTAAGTACCTACTTAATTCAGGAAGAAAATCAGACCTTTCCCTGTGTAGTCCAGAAAGCTCGCCATGTACTAAGCACCCATTCCAATTAGCACATCACTCACTCCAGAAGTTCTCAGAAAAACAAGCCCAGCAGGCAACATGGAGCACTGCAATGTGTTAGTACAAAATGTTTCAGAGTACCTCTCAATCCTCAAACATCACAAACAACACTAAATTGATTGCTCTATATCACCCCAGGAAAGATTAATGCCAGCATGGTCCTCCTCCTGAATGACTCCTCTCTCCTACATCCCTGCTAGTGCCCCAGGTTTTAGGTTGGTTGCTGGTAGAGACACACCCCAATGCCACCAATATCAGGGTGGCTGCATCAGGTCACAAAGTTTTTGGATACACCTTCCCATCTGACTTGCACACCAGCACCACAGCACGGCTCTTGCACCCAGGAGCATGGAGAACTATCCTGCTTGGCTTCCAGCTGAGAAGTGGCCACAACTCTGGGCTGTGGAGCTGCACAAACAGCTCTGCATCTCTGGGCACGTGACACTGAGTCCTGCATTGTGACACCTTCCAATTAGCACCCAGCAGCACAAGCCTCCAAACTAGCCTGGTGTCAAGAGCACAAGCTCTTTCCCTAATCACACAGTTTATCCTGAGGCTCTGTTTTGGGGTGTACAGACGCCTTAACCTGGCTTTTTATTTCCTTGTCACATTAACGTGAGGCACTCTTCCTAAAAGAGGGCAGCTCCAGCAATGCTTCTGCCCTGATTTCACATCCCACTACAAGATCGGCTTCACATTTGACAAAACTGAAAGAGCCTGGCCCCAGGCTGTGCTCATGGAAGATCTCTGGAGGATCAGCAACCTCACTCTCTGTGGGAAGACTCCTCAAGCAGCCTCTGCCCAATTCCCCACTCTCGTCTGTCATCCTGTTCTCTTTATATTGAACATTTTTCATACTGCCATACAAATTGCAAGTGCAGGCCAAATTGATCTGCTCCATACCTTCAGTCCCCTGGGGTCAACAAGTAGGTCTCTACCTCACAGTTTTATAAGTCCATTATGTTCTTTGATTAGCCGCTCCTTCTCAGACTCAATGGCTTTGGAATCAATTCAGAAGGTTAGATAGCTAGTGTTTTTTAAACTGATTGTTAAACTGTTTTGCAAATTACATAGAAATTATTCATATTTCAGCTCCACTTACAAGCACCTGCATCCCTGGGCTTCATTAGCTGCACTGAGTACCCCAGCAATGGGACTGGAGGTGATGCCACCAGAGCCCTCTGCAATTTTGTCAGACCTTCCCATTCAGGCATCCCTGCTCTGCTCTGCAGGGCCCAGCAAACCTCATTGCTTATGCAGCTGATGAAGTCCAAAAGGAATAAATGATGGACCAACATAATGGAAAATCCCCTCTGATTTCCCCACTGATTTCAGGCATTTCCCTCACACCAGGAGGACACAGTAAACATTGTACACAGCAGCATCCTACTCTGCCACGATCGGCCCAAGGGCAGGCTGGCCTCGGGCAAACTACCCTGCAGAATCAGATGCTGATTTTCCCCATCCAGGTCTGGATTGCCCCCTGGTGACTCAGCCAACATAGAAAAGTGACTGGGGACCCCTGATCCAGGACTGGCCATGTAAATATTGCAGGCTCAGGTGGAATAAATGGGCCCCATGAGCCAAAGTGGAGTAGTATGAGCTGTCCCTATACAACAGTAGCAATTACTCTTACATCAAGCTACCAAGCATAGGAACATCAGCCAGCATAGCCTGAGGGAGAGTAAGGAACTATTGTATGTTTGGCTTTATTTTATAAAAGATTGTATTGAAGTAATAGATTAAAAGCAAAATGGCAGTTGTAGCACATGAAATACAAAGTATAAAGTGACCCATTCATTGAATGGTGTCTCTTACTCCCTTTTCTTGCAGTTAGAGCCAGCCTTTTAATGTCAAAAAAACTGTCCATGTCCAGCTTTTATAGGGTACAGGGGTGGTTGGAGGTGCCCTGTGGGAAAGTGGGAGCAAAGTCAGACCAAGTGTGCTGCTGCTGCCATTGTTCAGTGCCCTGGAACACAGCACACTCCTGCACACGTGCACACACGTGTCCAAAGCAGAGAGAGATGTTGGTGCTGACCCTTCCTCGCAGCCTCACCACTGGGAAAGGACAACTCAGGCCTGAGATCTTCCTGGCTGCTCCAGCCCCCAGCAGGCTCACTGCTGGGCTGGTGGCACCATGCCACTGGCATGGAGGGTATGCCAGCCATGCAGGTATGGCCCTGCTAAAGCTCTTCTGCTCTGTACACAGAGTTATTTATAGGCAGACTTATTTGTCTATAACCCAGTGCAGATTTTCTGAGCTTTAGCAATATGCATTAGGAAAAAAATGCAAGCGTCATATTTCCTACTAAGGTCTTTGACCAGAAAAGTCATTCAGTAGCATAATAAAAAAATCAAAATAATTTAAAAATAAACAGTTTTATCCTCTAAGTTCAGAATAATGTACATAGTCATAGAATTCTTATCAGTAGCTAATACTGCACCATTTTAAAAAGTATTGTAAATTACTGTGTAAGTATGTGACCTTAGGGAACTACCAGATGTTTTATGATGTCTAATGGAATCAGGGCATGAAAACAGAACAAAACTGGCACAGGAGAAACTACAAAGTCAGAACAACTCAAATCACAGCAACATAATTACATAGACTGATCTACAGCTTAAGTAACTCAATCAATATAATCCATGAAAAGTAAAAAAAAAACTAGAATTACATAAACTCATAAAAGTAGTATGACAAAATCAATTCATAAAAAAAACAGTCAAACTTTGAGTCTTTGGCAGAAAGGAAATATTCTGCCTGTGGTGGTATGTGCCAGGTAGCTGGTCAGCCTGAGACCAACTGGAGTCCTCTTCTCAATAAAAAGACTTTTCTGCAAAGAAGGTCACTAGTTTCTTTTCTGTGAGTTCATTTTTAATGAGTTTTTCACTTTGAAACAAACTTTTTGGGTTTTCCTATTTCTTCCAGCATGACAAATGCACTGTAGTGTGTTGCTGTCAAGAACTCAAAGAACACACAGCCTTAATCAGTATTTGGAATCAGTAATCAATGGATAAGACTACGCTGTATAGCAAGAAGCTCTGAAAGCACAAATGTCCCCAGTGACAGCAAGGGAACTCCTCAAAAGATGCATTAAGGAAGGGGATGGCACCAGGATCCCAAGGTGACAAACAGAAAGCACGAGTCACCAATTGCTCATTGCAAGAGCTGGGAAGAACCCATTTTAAAGAACAGCTGAAAACATAATGTGAATATCCTGCGTAGGGTGACAGTGCAAAAAAGGCTGCAAGGAGGCACAATAGGCGGTTGTAGACCCTTCACAACCAGGATCAAAGAACAAAGAGAGAAAGTAATTGCTTCAGCACCATCTCCTTTGCTGCTCTTAATATGAACAGCATTGCTGCGTGTCCACAGCAGTTCCCCCATCATCTCTGGCAAAGAAAGAACTCTGTCCTTGGCTTTTCTACTTGCCACGTTCTGCCACCGCAGCTCAAGCATCTGCCCCTATGAGGTTACCTTTTACTACACCATTGGGTAAAGAAAATCAGGATTGTAAGAGCAACGTGTGTGTGTGTGCGTGTGTGTGTGTGTGTGTGTGTGTGTGTCTGTGTGTGTGTGTGTGTGTGTGCGTGCATGTCCTCTCTGCTTCAGCTTTCCTCCATGACTCGATGGTGCTGCAGTGCTTAGAGGCACAGCCAGTCATTATGGATTAAAGGCAAGTCCTCACTCCCTGTAAACATTAATCCAGTACAGAGTAAGTGAGACTGAGAATAACTAGTAGCCCAGTGGTTAGAAAGATGAATGTTAGTGTCTCAAGTTCAGTCACTGCTCCAAAGACTGATGGGATACGAATACAGAGCAGGATTCATCTCATCCAAGTTTAGATATCTACATTACTGTTACTCATTCCAGGCATTTTGCAAAGACCAGTGGGCACTTTTAGGCAGAAATTTGTCCAACACCTTTAGGAATTAATTAATTGTTGTGCAGAAGAATCTAAACCTTTCCACTGACTGGAAAGAGCGTGCAAGATCACTAGCTCTGAGTCATATCCAGCATCTCTATTTCTAAAGTCAGGACAGACAAAACCCTACTAGAATGTTCCCAGATGCCTTCAACTTCATATGTGTCCTGAGCATATCTACAGGATCAGTCTGCATGAAGGAGCTAAGCAGGTAAACCCCAAGGGTTCAGCCCCAGAGTTATTTGTTATTATCTGTATGTAACATCTCCATGTTATTCCCAGCTGAAGCAAGGGCTCAGCCCCGCAGGCAGACAGGAGGGAGCTGGGCTGCAGCTCTGTCAATGTGGGACAACCTAGAGGATTCCCACCAGTACTAACAAGGCAGGAAGGTGACCAGCCCTTCTGAGAATCAGAACCTTCCTACCCAGGTTGTTCTGGTGAGACCAAAACTTACAGCACCTCTTACTGCCCTCTCTATGCAACCACTGCCTGCTGTGGCCCCAGAACACACATGCAGCACTCAGAAAACAACACAAGAGTGAAAACTGCGGGTGTCACAGGTTTATAAGAAGGAATATTTTGCAGTGCATCTAACTAGCAGGTAATTAGTAATGTGTTTGCAAAGGTGTCATGTTGGTAACTCACAGTCTCTCTTTCCAAAGTTCCCATTTGCATTGCAGATCCTGTGTCCTATTTCAAAGAGATGATACTGCTTTGCACTGTGATGTGCATTCAGTGTCTCGAGCCCACAGCTCGGGGTCTGGTGTGCAGCTGTAAGAGAAAGATGAATGTCTCTAACAGACCAGGCACACGGGTTCCCTTGGAGAGCAATTCCTGAGGGAGTCATCACAGGACCCTTCTTTTAGGTGCTTCTGCCTGGAACCCATCAGCACGTCTGTCCCTGACACACAACCCACCATCCCAATGCTAATTCCTCAGATTTGTTTACCTTTCCTTCTTGTAGACCTACTGAATTATTTGATTTGTTTGGTCTCAGGGGTTTTTCCCTCATAAATTGCCCTTATATTTTTTTCCTGCTTTAAATGAATACCAGATATTTTAAAAATCTAAACCCAGGTCTCTCAAATAAATAGGAGCAGATCCTTCCAGAATATGGAGGAAATTGATAACTGGGTACTCCTTTCTTCCTCTGGGGACTCAGAAGCAGAAATTTTTTTCTACCTCATTGCACATGTGGCAGGATTGGTGAGGAACAGAAAAAGAAACAGAACTTCCTGGCCTAAAAAGAGCACAGCAAAAAGGAGCTCTACAGACATGGACACACACACGTGCTTGCAAAACCACATCCCAACAGTGGCAAAAACAGCCCTGTTCAGAGCTTTGCCAGTAAAGACTATGTAGTTAAACTCAGGCTTGATGTTCTGGGATCATTTTGGCTTTCTCTCATGATACCTGAATGTTGTATTATTTGTCTTAGGGTAATCATGACCTTGTATTTATGTGTATCAAATAATTATTCCATTCTCAAGGAGATAAAAGGTCACTCATATAAAAAATATGAAGTGAGTGTGCTTAGTGAGCACAATCTGTACCATGCCCAAATCCCAAAATACTCTTTAACTGTGATGGTTTTCTGAAATATGGTTAGGGGCTGGTGTAGAAGCCCAGAAGATAAGGGGCTGATATGTGGGACTTAAAGACTGATAGCCAGATGGCTGTGAAGCCGACCAAGGATTGTTGATAATAACAAGCTGTGAGAACAAACAAGATATGTCTGGGGAAGGGGAACATACAGAGGCAGGGCAGTACTTTTCAGGGACCAACATCCTTTTTCTGGCTGCTGGAGATAAGCACAGCACAGTCCAACCCAAGTTCAGCAACGAGGCTGAGAAGTGAGAATGTACTGTAGAGGGGTATCAAGACCACCCAAGACCCCTGAACCCTCCAAACCCATTTCCAGAAAGGTCTGAAAGAATGGACTGTGCATGACAATTATTTTGCATTAAAAGTGAGAAAACACTTCAGGGTAGAGAAAATAATGTACAAAAAGGTACCCCCACCAAGGCTGGGCAGTGCCCACAGGACCCTGGACATCCCATAAGCTGGACTGATGCTGGAACCAGGACTGGTGATCCTTCCTTCCTTTCCTTCCTTCCCTTCCTTTCTGTCCTTTCCTTCCTTCCTTCCACAGTTTTGTTTCCTTCTAATATTTCCTCCAAGGAAGCAAAAAGCCTTTGAACTAAACAGTGTTAGTTGCCTATTACTGGATAGCACAAAGAGAGACAGAAATAAGGACTAACAATATTCCGAAAGTAGCATGACCTTAAATTACAGCAGGTTAATAAATTACTTCAAATGTAAATCTCTGTCTGCTCTCACCTTGAGATCTGAATACCTTTAATCAAGTAGCATAATAGAAATTTTGATGATCAAAGGCTGCAACTGCTGGCGGAGTGAGACTACAAGTTGGAAAGACAGCTGGGACTTAAAGTTTGGGCTGTTTAACAAAAAATGCTTTGGAAATTCAGTCTCTCAGGAACCTGTGAAACATAACAAAGTGTTGCAAAAGGTTTCAATATTTAACAAAAGCCATTTTAACACTTGTGAAGCCCAGCATGAGTGATGCAGGTGGGAACTAAGAGGCACCAAAGAGATAGGAAGGAAACAAAGAGACTTTGAGGCAAGTCACAGGATCGATGTTCACAAGCATGACTGTGGGATGAGCTGTGGCAGCCTGTGCCCCAGCAGGGCTCTTCTGTGATGCCATTCCCCCGGGACAAGAACGTTTGACACCACCAGAGTTCAGAGACCTGCACCTTGCAAGGCAAGAACATCGGGATGGTCAGTAAACCAAGACTCACAAACGTGAGAGAACCAATGATAAATGTGGGGTGTCTGTCCTGCTAAGGAACCAGAGGGCAGCTGCAGCACCAGCATCCTGACACTACTGTCCTTCAGCAGCTCTTCATGGGAGCTGAGGCACAGGTCTAATGTTGCTTTTTCTGTGGTTTTCTTTATCATCAATGCAAAAACACCTGTATGCATCTGAATTCTTGTTTTAAATTACCTATATACCAAAACTATGCAAGTATTAACAGGCAGTGTTCATAAGCCTTCAGTCTGAAAATGTAGGAGGAGGAAGACTTAAGGGTGAATTCAAGACAGAAGAAAACTCAGTGGCATTAATCTCCTTCACATACTTCCCTCTCCACACGGACATCGTACTGGGCTGTTAAATTTGAGGTGTTCATGGTTTTGTGGGCACATTCTTGTTCATGTTTTTTCTCTCTAAGATCTTTCTACTAAGGTGTAAGGCAGCATAAGGCTGTCATAGTTTTCTCCCTGTTTATCACTACTACTGTTTACAGACACAAAACCACCCTCATCTTAGAGGCATTGTTTATGGATGTATCTGTCCCTCTACACTTGGAAAGTTCCTAAAATGGGAACAAATGTATCCCTACAAGAATAAGTTTTACAAAACTCTTAATCATATAAATCAGAGCAAAATCCATGTGAAACAAAAATGAAAGCTCGGCTCCACTGAAATTAAACATAAACCTTATACTCAAGGTGGACAGAATTTCACATAAACCTGGAAGAGAAATGGGCTGTAATGCCCAGTTTATTCCAGTGCAGGGGAAACATCCCCAGTAGAGTACCAGGCTACTTGAGCTCTTCAAGCCTTTTATGAGGAACATAAAAGCCAGAGATCTGGTGCCAAGTGCCCTGCTTGGCTCTCTCCAAAATGAGGAGTAAATCTTACATATCATGTAGGATTTCAACATGCTCTTGAATGCAAATACCTAGATGTGCTCTACCCTGTTGTCTCCAAAGCTGAACTGGCCTGGGAATATGGATAACCTCTGCTTAGAAGCATGATGCACAGCAGCCAACTCTGATTATCAGTGTAACAACTGCAAGCTGGATCATCTGCAGTTCAAATAACCCCTTCACACAGAACCAAAAGCAGCCTTGCCAAGCTGCCTGCTGCTTTGTGCCCCAGAATAGGCAACATTAAAGACACTTTGGCCATGGTTTTGTTTCTCTGTCATTTTCTGCTTGATATATGAACGAAAGCATACTAAGAGCATGTATGTGTGTGTATTTGTATGCAGTTGCATACATTTGAGCCAATTTCTTACAGCAGTCTGCACTAACAAATTGTATCCATCACTGGTCCTTGGGTTCCTTCTGTTTCTCAGCAGAGAACCTGGGAAGCTGGTTCAAGGGAAAGGATTGCTGCTCTTTAAACACCGCATGGCCCCCTCCGTGAAATGCTGAACTCAGGAGGAGGCAGAGCCCGGCTTGCAGAGGATGAGTAATTACCTTCTGGAAGTGAGCTGCAGCACTCTGAGCATCTGTGCCTTCCAAACGTAGCTTTCAGTCCCCATCTGCAGGCAGGATGGAGCAGGGCAGCTCAACACCCCAGATGGGCTGGGGGGCATCGGGCTGAGCTGTGTCCGGGGCAGGGGGCACTGAGCCGAGCTGGGGTAAAGCCGTGGCACTGCAGGGGAGGAGGAAGAACAGCCATTCTGTGCAAATCATGGCAGGGATCTGCAGATAAAGTCTTGTTTGACCTTCATCACCAGCCAGAGCTTTAAGGGTCTGGTCTCCTCACAGGGTATAAAGGGGCAGCTGCTGTGCAGTTCTGTCAGAGTCAGGCCCTGCAGAAACTTGGGGTGTGAATCAAGTGCTGAGACTGGTGCCTTGCGCTGGTGACCCAAAGCACCCCTCAAACAAGAGCAGCTTCCTAAGCCTCACACCAGACTGGGATTTCCCGATAGCTGGAAGGAGAGAGCAAACTGCTCAGACAGCAACATATGGATCAATTGCATGAGCAAATCCAGACCAACTCCCAGATTTCCAGCTCAAGGAAATGGCTATACACATGACAAATTTGGGGAGAGGGGTGCATGCAGTTGAACTGCAAGCTCCATAGCCCCTGTGCAGTGGCTCGCTCAAACACCAACAACCACCATGCTCCTGCCTATATGAAAGTGTCTGTTTGATAAATTGGTGCCCAAACCCTAAGACAGTAAAATTTTAAAGGCAAATTTTCCTTACTCCCTATACTGAAAAGTTATGATTGAGACCAAGGCTTTGAGCTTCAGCCCAAGGCAAAAGAAAAGCACAACTCGATCAATACTTGCAGGTAAGATACTCTTTCCTTTAGCTGAGGAAGCACAAGGAATCCAGAGGTTTTGACTAAAGTCCACCTTTCAGCCCTTCCTCATTTTAGGAGGTTTCACCATTACCTTAGCACTCTCCTTCACCTGCTCACAGACAGCTTGCTAATATAGGCAATATTACTCAAATTTGTCAAAACCAATTTGAAATCCCATCAACATCAGCAAAGTGAAGAGGATAATATTAAGCCCTAAGTCCACCTAGTCAGGAACTGCACTTTCACTAGTTTCTAATGAAAATTACTCTGTACTAAGTTTGTCTTCATTTTTTATTGTGACACAGTCCTTTAATTAATACATTTTTACAGCCAAAGTAATGAGTTTTCTCTATCATATCTGTCTGATAATGTATCTTCTAAGAAAAATGAGATTAATCATTATTTTAAAACATTGGCTTCATGGGGTTTTTATTTCATTTATGATATCTGCATAGATAAATCAAAAAAACCCCAGTTTCTATCACCCTCCCAGAATGGGATTAATTTACCATAACGAAAATGGATGGGAGCATCAGAAGTGCTCACTCCAAATATGCTCACAGTGACTAATACCATGAATATGAAAGGCTATCTTCGCTGATTTTAAGTTGCAGATAGATCTTGGCAGAAAGGAAGACAGAGGAAATGAATGTAATCACTGCAAAATATGTAAAAATGACAGAGAGAGCAAAGTCTAGACAATACGAGATGATTGCTTTGCTCTCCAGCTTGGAATGCAAAGCTCGTATTCTGATTGTTCTGAGGTTTAGGCTGCTGAACACACATCTCTCTTCGAACACATACAGGCAAGTAATTTGCCATATGTTTTAGTACATGGCACAAGTACCCAGAGATGTACCACTGCTAATGCTGCAAAGAGAGAGAAAGCAAGAAATGCAGCCCATGTCTCTCTGACACATTAACAAGAGGGTGGGGCATCCCACGGTTGTTTTAAAAACAATACCAGCCCTCTGCATGGTATCTTCTCCCTCTCCATGCTTGTAGACATGTCAGCTTTCCTGACTCCCAGCATCCTGCCCCCAGAGAAAGCAATCTGGGGCTTTGGGTTGATGGCAAGTTGAATATGAGTCAGCAGTGGGTTTGGGCAGCCAAAAGGGCTACTGTGTCATGGGGGGCATCAGGCACAGCATCACTTGCCATTGGAGGGATGTGATTGTCCTGCTCAACACTGCATTGGTATGACCCCACCTGGAGTACCGTGTGCAGTTTTGGGTGCCTCAATATAAAAAGCATGTAAAGCTATTAGAGAGCGTGCAGGTCACCAACATGGTGAAATGTCTTGAGCACAAGATTTACAAGGAGTGGCAGAGGTCATTTGGCTTGTTCAGTATAGAGAAGGGAAGGCTTAGGGGTGACCTCATAGCAGTGTAAAACTGCCTCAAAGAGGGAGGGGAGGGGTTAGGGTCTCCTCTCTCTGGTGACCAGTGATGAGACACAAGAAAATGGAATGAAGCTGCACCAGGGGAAGTTTAGATTAGACATTAGGAAAGGGTTTTTCAGTGAGAGGATGGTCATCATTGGAACAGGTTCCTGGGAGAACCAGCCACAGCACCACAGTCATAGTACCAACCCTGTCAGAGATCAAGGCATATCTGGATGATGCTCTTAGTCATACGGTTCAGTGAGCAGGGAGTTGGACTTGATGACCTTTATGGGATCCCTTCAACTTGAAATATTCTATGATTACAAACCATCCAGGTCCAGGAGCACACTGCAGTCACCTCAACCTTGTATGGAGAAAAGACTCAGGGGCAATTGCCCCACTCTCCTCCCACCCCCTCTGAAACACAGAGGCACCAGAACTCAAAGGAAACCACATGTGCTCCATTCAGTTTAACATCTTTGCTGTTCTATCCCTCAACCTCCCTACACCATGAAGACATTACATGGGCAAAAACATGCTTTGGTGCAGCCTTACTCCCAGTTTTTATCCTTATTCTAAACATCAAAGTTCTATGCACTCAGCCCTGAACCAACAAGGTAATGTTATTTTTCTGTAGGAAAAACATGTTCTCCTCAAGATCCTAGTTGGTAATTCTTGGTCTTGTTCTAAGTCTTTCTTCTCCCACCATGCTCCCACCCAGCACACAGCGTTCCCCTTCTCCACGTCTCAGCAATCCATTTGGCTGCTCCTCCCAACCACATCATAATTCCTCTCTCTTTTCCGCCAAGTTCATTCACACATGAACAAGACATCACTCCATAATAAAATCAACATCTCCTGTAAATATTAAAAGAAACTGTCAGCTGATGATGGCTTATTCAGAGGAGGGAAAGTCTTATTATTGAGTGGAGCATCTAAACAGACTGTACAACCTCATATACTTACCAGTGTTATGCTTTGCTGATACCCCACTCACCTGAAGGGTTGCCAAACCTCAGAGCATCCTGGTTTAAGTCACGCTATGGACACATGCACACAGGTTATCTCTGGTCTTTTGAGTTTGGTTGTACCTATTTGCAAAACCATAGTTTTAGAACACTAACAGTGTTTTCCTGTAGTCAAACATTCAGTAATCTACCCCTGCTTAAATCTGACATCTTAAGCCAAAAAGGCAGGACTTCAATGTACCTTCATGTAAAAAATTGCAACCTGATTGCAATACTAAGATTTTTCTCTCTGCCACATCAACTAAAATAGTAATATCACAGGCATAACCAGATAATCCCACTGGTATTAAACAAAGTGCATTA
This sequence comes from Scytalopus superciliaris, assembly GCA_013400415.1. NCBI lineage: Eukaryota > Metazoa > Chordata > Aves > Passeriformes > Rhinocryptidae > Scytalopus > Scytalopus superciliaris. The sequence goes on from VXBX01007223.1 coordinate 667,277, forward strand.
GTACAGCATAGAAATAACAAGAATAGGAAAATTCTTAGAAGAATAATATTCTTCTAAAGAATAAGAAGAAAGGGTGCTCCCAGCTGATAATCTCATAGTGCCTGCACAACCTGGGAATGCACTGTGCACAGCCTGCAGCAGCCCCAGAGAAGTGTGCTGTCTGCACTTACCCTCAGAACTCTATCCCAAAGGCTCTGGAAATGTTTTCCCAAATAACAACTGTATTTAAGAAGGAGCATTGCAGGGAATTAACAGTCCTGCAGTCTTGTTTGTTGATCTTTGCCGGGTTTTGTCTGTTGGTTTTGTGTTCTGATAAAATGAAACTCTTCACATTTTTAGAGCATAGAACTGCATATGCAAGGAAATCTGTGGCTGAAGTAGGTAATTTTTACCCATTGTCCCTCGTCTTCTCCACATGGCTTCCTTGTGAAGAGAGAGCCTCCAGCCCCTTTGTAACTGCCCCTTAAGGACTGTAATACTGTGATTAGTTCCTCCAGAGCCTTCTCCTCTCCAGGGAGAAAAGACCTAATTCCTTTAGCCTTTCCTCATAGGGCAGGTGTAAATGATGGCTTGGTCATCTCCTGGGCCCTCCTCTGGATCCTCTTCATCCTGTCTGTATCTGCATCTAGAGGCAGTAGATGTTTTTCAATGCTCAATAGCACAACCACTACCCAAATTATCTAATCCACTTAATTTTCTTGCACTGCAGTGACAACTATTAGTTTTATAGACCTGAGCTGGTATCTCGATAAGTAGAAGTCACAGCTGCTGTTAGAAGGAGCTGGTTCAAAACTTGAGATCTGGAGAAAAGAGCATTGCAGTTCTCAGTATGTTCCCCACCTGTGAGCTCCAGGTGTTAAATCTGTATTATCAGTAGTAACTTCAACAAGGCATCAATCTAAGTTTCAGTGAAACTCCATTATCTTCATGGAGGGGGTTAAATGATATTTACAAGCATTAATAATCTACTTTGCCTTTTCTTTTAAGAACAGTTACTGGCTCAGTTAAGAAAATTTGAAATAAACAAAATACAAAGGTAGTGGCAAAAGCTGCTGCACTAGTCCCAGTAGTGCACTTTTTGGCTGTGCATTATTAAGCCAAGGAACATTTTCAGGAATACCATTATGTTGCTGCATAGAGAAAAATGTTTCTGATTAGCATGTACTCGATATGCTTGGAAAATTAGCTCTCCTTCAGAGAATTCCAGCAACAAGTGAAACATCTGTTGTTTCCTCCAAGTTATAACAATTATTTTGCAATTACTCTTTTTCATACTTTGAATTTCTAATTCCTTATTTTTATCTAGAAAGCCAGGATTTGTGGTGCAATTGAAATTCACAATGTGCATATATGTGTGGGAAAGAAGAATAGGAAATAATGGCAGTCCTTAACTGCGGCGTTATGTCACCTCAAGGCCAAAATTTTTGGCCATTACATTATTTGCATTCACTGTATTAATTCCACTCTATACACAATGGGAATTAATCCCATTTCAATCATTTCAATGGCTCCTATTTATTTCAAGGTTGATGCCAGTGATCCCTATTGTTTGCAGCCACACAATATGCTTTCTGCTGCCAAAAATCCAGCTTCCACTCCCTTACAGCAGCTCATTGCTTGTGCAGCTGTAACAGCACTGATGCTTGGGGTATAAACAACACTGAAATAAACTGTGTTAAAAGGAAGCCACCAGTGGGTTGGAGTAGCAAACAGCATGGCAGCAAAAATGTGCAGAGGCACTCAGGAGAGGCAGGAGTTGCTTAAGCCAGTCTCACAAGCAGTGAAAACAAGTCAGGGCACAGGATGGCAAGAGCTGCAAACAGTCAGACCCCTCAACAGCACAGGAGTCAGAAGACTGACCAGAGACCTTGTCCCATGGTAACATTCACATTTATAACACTGGGGATAGGCTTGCCTCGTTATATTCAGTTCAGGTTATCAAGCGCTATTGCTTCAAAAGGCCATGAACAAAGAAGAGATGAGAAATGCAGGTTAAATATCATACTTCGCTCTTCCTGCTGTGTTTGCCTGCACAGGAACAGCACGAGTGCCAGGGGCCCCAGCCTTTTACACAAATACAGCTCCAGCACTGGCCTCCGGGGGTCATTGTAAAGTGATTTCTGCCATCCACATAAGCTTGATTAGCAAGTAACTCATCAAACACATTTAGAAGCAGTCTAACTTAGCACAGGTTTACAAAAGACTCAGAACCAGAATGCCTTCTGAAGGGCAAGAGTACAATGTCAGTGGCTCCCTATCTGCAAGCTAGAAACTTTTTGTGCTATTTTTATCTGCCCGGCAAACACTTCTGGGCCAGCCAGCAAAGGCCTTCGAGGAGTATCTTTGACTCAGCTGCAAATCTACAGCCTGAAGATAACATAGGAAACATATGGAAAGCCTTGTCTCTGTCACCCCTACTCCGAGCACAGGGCACCCTTGATTCCAGCTGCCAGGAGGATGCACATCACAGTGACTGCTCTGGCACAGAGATCCTGGTCAAGCAGGGAGGGCTCTCTGCCTCTGGATGGGTTTTAGAGCTCAATAGCATCTCACCTTCACATCTGGCACTGCTGCCATAAGGGATTTCCAATGTAACAGGCAAAAAGCAAAAGCAGCACTCCCTCTACAACTCCTTGCCAAAACAGGAGCAGCGTTTCCCCATGTGTGGGGTTGAGTTCGGAGCTGATCTTACCCATCCTTCAAGCTACTCATTTTAGTAATAAGATAGGAATAAAGATACAGAACTCTTCAGGTACAGCTGCGTGTTATTCAGGTACTGGCTGTGCCTGTTTTGGGTGTTCCCTTGTGGAGCAGCAGCTGTACAGATGTGGGCAATTCACCAGCTGCAGTTCCACAGCACAGGGAGAGATCTGAGTGCTGCTGGAAGGCTATGGAATTCATGTTTGGAAAGCTTTTCTAAGAGAAAACTAATAAGACAGAAGGAAAAAAAGAAAAAAAAAAAAAAAAGAAAAAGTCTTCTTTCCCAGTGGCAGCTGAACTAATTACACAGCTGCAAACTGAAGGCTTCACTGTGGAACAAAACAGCAAACTCGGATCATTTTCCCTAATTTACGTGGCTAAAAGTTGTGCATATGATTCTAAATTATGCACACTCTTTTCCTTTTACACTCAAGAGGGAAATATCCCAGAGGATCACTAAAATTAATGTTAAACAATTCCCCTTTAAAGGTAAGTATGACTTTGTAGTGACTGCTAAGGAAGCCCTGGGTCCATTTGGCACTTCACTTCAGAGAGCTCAGGCCAAGGAATTGTACACAAAGTGCATGACCAAGGCCAATAGAGAGAGGGGCATGCAGAGCTGTTGGAGAGTGACCTTTCCTCAGGGTCAAACCCTTGTCTTTGATCCCAATCAGCACTACTGTAGAGAGGGTTTCATGAAATAGTGGAGTGCTCCTTGATACACCAAACTACTATTTCACCAAAAGTCATTGTTTTAGTGCCAATTTCCACTTAGGTTCCATTTGTTTAACTGCATTTTTCAATTAGCCAAGTAATTCACTTTCCATTTATTCACATGCATGAGACAGAGCAAAATCAAAAGATTTCCTTTGATTCATTACCATGTGCCTCGAGACTTGGGCTTGGATTGTGATAAGGGCAAGAGGCAGCCACCTAATTCCTGACAAATTTTATTACCATAAGGCCATGCTCAAGAATCAGGAGTTGTTTGTAAGGGCTAGAACTGAAAAATTGGTAGGTGGTTAAGAATGCAAACATGCCTAAACATAAAGTCCTGTCATTTTTAAACATAGAGACGAAAGTAATAAATGAAACTAGTAATAAATTGAATATTTTGGGGAGCTTCTTCCTGAAGTGCATCTGCTTTTTTTTGCTTGAATTGATTAATCAAAGTTGGGGGAGGAGGGGGCTGTTAAAATGGACACATTTTTCTGTGGCAGGACCTTATTTCTTATTCCAGATCATAAGCTTATACAAACTTGTACTGGAAAAATTGAATCTGACCAGCCATCAGTGCTGTTTATTTCATCAGAGGTGCTTATGTCCATACTCAGTGTTGTAGCTTCATCTCTCATGAGCTAGAAAGGGAATCTCTCTTGACTTCTCTCTCCAGAGAATTCTGTTACTGATAGCAGGAGACATGGCATTGCTTACAGCCCAGAGAACTGACTTTTTATCATGAAACCAAATCTGCAGCAATTTCAGATTTCCGAAACTTTGTTTAAGTGTCATCTTAAGTGTAAAATGATTAAAGATTGGGAAAAAAATAGGGGGGTAAGGTAAAAATATAAACTTAAAAGGTAAATACTATTTAGTAACACCTTGGGAGAGTTATTTCTAACATGTTGAGGTATTGACTTTCCAGTGCTTAATCTAAACGAACCTGAACTAACTCTATTCAGATATTCTACACTTGCATCATTCAGTCATTCCATAAGGACCTACAGGTACAAAAGGTAACTGGGGGAAGCTCTCAGATGATGAGTTCATACTGGCAGATGGCATCAAACAAATAGGTTCCTTTGCCCTTTCACATTTGCTCCTATTCCCATAGTGCAAACTTTCTCTGGTGAAACCAAGATGGGACTCAGCATCTGTCCCAAGCTTCTACATTAACACACAATTAAAATCCATGGTCTTACATACATGCTCATAGATAAAACTCCATAGGCAAGACTCCTTTTCTTTGGTATGACAGCACTAAAGGCTGATACCTTGTTACCAGAAAGTTCGATCTGCCTTAAACCTGACATAGTATCAGCCAAGATGAATGGAGGCAAGCCAAGTTATCTACAGGTATGGGTTGATAAAGCCTTCAGCCTGCAATTTGACCCTCCACAGCGTGACCAGGTGACAAGACTCTCAGCTGCAGGTTCCTCGTGCAAGTGAAGACTGTTGTGGTGCTTTATTGTTTTGTTGGGGGTTTTTTAAACAAAACAAACAACACGAGCATCTTTTCAAGATGATTTCCTCTGCTGTCTTGCAAGAATTACACTGGAAAAGATGACTGCTTTCCCCATACAGCTTGTCAGCTGCTATTTATGACTAAAAGATTTGCTTCCCTCTCTCCTGCACCAATAGATATATTTTGTGCAGTCACGCAATAAAAACAAGATTGCTTTACGGATTAAGAACAAAGAATCATGTATTCCCCCTTCAAAGCCCTGTCTCATATTCCAGCCAATTCACTGCTGAGAAACTGGTAACAAAAGCCTACCTAAGGAGGCAGCAGTGGGTATACCAGCAGCACCCACAGCCTTTTCCCACCCTCTTCCTTTCAGCAGATGACTTGGATGCCTTGGGGTTTGAAGTAGCCAGTAAAGACGAGCAGCAGCTCACTGCTGCCATCTGTAAGAGATATAATTCTCTCTACTGTATGCTACTGGGTGCCAAAGATGGACCTTGGAAATTTGAACCAGCAATACCCTTAAGCATTATCTGGAATAAAATATGCTTACAGTCCATTGAAAGTCACTAAATTTGATAGCTACCAGAGGGTTTTAAATGTCACATCCACAGAAAATAACATGAAGAACTAATCAGATTATTAAAGTATGTTTCTGCATTTGCCTGTACTTTAACTTGTGCTGTTCTATTCTGGCACAGACCAGGCTGAGGTAACATCCTAACTCCAAGACAAGGGTTGCAAAATCACTTTTGCTTTTTCCAACACACATAATCTGCACACTGGAAGGCTCACTGGAGACTACCAGAGACAGTAAGCTCACAACAGGTTTGCAATAGCATGTGTTAAGCAAGCAGCACACAGATAAAACCTCTTAAAGCTCACTTCTCTGGTTTCCTGAAAGATCTTGTTTCCCTTCAGATTCCAAATGTGGCACTCAGGAGGATACATGTAAATTAAGCTCCATGCTGTGGACTGTAGAAATACAGCTCTCTCTTTATGAGGTACCTGGATTTCCCAATCATAACAACTGGTGTAAGACTGAGGACACTCAGTATATGCTGAGTTTGTGCCTGAACACTGACAGCTGCTTAGACTCCATGTAGGACTTTCTATTGGATGGGATGGTTTTGAGGTCAAAATTGATAAAATGGAACATCATCTGAAGAGAGACAGTAATCAACAATGCATCAGTCAGGTCCTATCACCTTCAGCTCCGTAACTATTCTGGAGAGTACTCAGACATAGATGGGGTCTGGAACAAGGAAACCTGCACTATGCATAACATTTTCAGGCACTACTTGAGAATTCTGGCACACTAACATGTCACCTAGAGATGGATGTTAAAAAGAATGGCTCTCAGACATTAATTTCTCACTGCATTAAGTGTCTTTCATGACCACCAAAAGAAAGTTAAAATTGTAACCAGCCTATATTTGGAATAAGCTTAAAAAGTGAGCAAATGAACACAGTGTAACCTGCTGTCCAGTAACTGGTGGTCCGAGGGGAACCACCAGCAGGACAGGTTTAAAGTCCAAAGACTATACTGTTGAAAAGGCAAAATGAAGCTAATTAAAATAGCTGGTTTTCTCTTAGAAAGTACTTCACGACTTGGGAAACAAGGAGACAAAATACCTGTTATCACATATTATTTCTGTTCAAATATTCCATAACATGCTATCGAAGATTGTCACTTCGATTTCAGTACTTTAGTTCATTTGTATTTCGATTTTAACATGGAAGTATATCTTGTGATAAAGTGACACAGTCAAGAAGGTGATTACAGCTGATCACTTAAATCCTGGCAAAATAGGACTGAATTTTGTTTTAATATTTTGCAAACAGAAACAGTTAGTTGGAAGCTGAACGTCCAGGAGTCTTAATGAAACTTAACTCCTTTGGTAACTAAAAGTGTCTGAAGGTTTGTGTTCCTGCAATAAAGTGTAATTCTCACAACCATCATTTGCATTCCGTGTGCAGGATTTCTCTCCCAAATATGCTTTAATTTCAATAGAATATATGGATTTAAATCAAAACAGGCAGACTCAGAAATACACTGATGCTACTAAAAGATATAGCTCACGGCATTGTTTCTTTTCTTTTTCACCATCAACCATAGAAAGCTTTATTCCAAGCCTGATCACACTTTCAGTTACAAAACACATGGCAAAAAATAACAGTTAACACGCAAGATCAGCCATATTTCTACTTGCCTCTATTCTTATACTGGACTTTCCACACTGAGGGATGAAGAATAAACCTCTCTCATTTTTAACATAATGAATATACCTAAGGGTACGAAATAAAGGTTTTTATTATTTTTAATTTCAATTCACAAATCTTTGACTTTCCCCAAGCCGCCATTTGTTAGTGCAACAATCCAGCACAGTGCCAGTTGCTGAGGTATACATGGTTCAACCAATTTCACCTTCAACCAAAACCACAGAGGTTTCTCTCCCTCCTTTTTTTTTTTTTAAAGTAATGAAAGCCATATATTCACTATTTTACGTTTCTAAAAATAATTCCACTCTAGAGTAAAGAATGGTTTTCTAATAATGACAGGCTGTAAAAAGCAACAGCCTTAGTTTTTATCACCCATAGAACTCCTGCTGTTCTTTTTTTTTTTTTTTTTTTAAATATATTTTGTGCAAAATTAAGTTCTGTGTAGGTCTGTACCATAATTTGGAAAAAAGTGTGTATAAAATGTACTTAATTCTTAAAAACAATCCCAACATCAAACAACAGAGAAAGGAGAAACAGATCAGATGCAGCTCAAGTTTTCACATGAGAAACTAAATATAGTATGTTCTTAAAGCTCCAGTAATACATTCTTCCAAATACCAGAATGCACTTTGGTCATTATTAAACATTAGTACAGAGGCAAATAAAATACAAAATGCTTGTTTGTGTTGCTTTATATATAAAAATATTTTATACCACATAAGTTTAAGACTCATTACTTCAAATCTTTCGAGATTCTGATGATTAGCAAACATAGTGCAGTGTCCAGATTCTTGTCACAAAATTACTTGTCATTTTTCAGTATGAAGCCACTATTTTAAAAACACAAAATGTTGATATTCATCCTCCCAGAATAATTTGTAGAAGAAAAGTTTGTTCCAAGTTAATTTGTAGAAGGCAAGTTTGTTCCAAGTAACTTAATTCCACAGGGACGGACACATATTTTTGTCACACTGAAGAATGACGAGTCTGTATGACTGGTCCATGTGGGAGGCAGAGGGAGAGCTGTGACACCCCAGGCTGTGACACTCCAGCAGGAAGCACGAGGGAATGACACCTGCTGGGCAGGAATGGGAGGTCTTTTGAAGACACAAACCCGCCCCAGACCAGGCTTCATGAGCCCTGCTGCTCACCAGAGAAACTTGCTCTCTGTGTTTAACTGTTCTTAAACTTCAATGTGGTACCAATGGCATATACTATAGTGTACAAGAGGAGAGCATCTACCTATCTTTTGCTCAGTCACTCATAGCATTGCTTTCACTAGTAAATAATTCTGTTTAAATACTCAACTTCGACATATAATACATACTGCTCCATAGTTCACCATAATATATTCCAATTAATATACATTTATATGTATAAAGTTTCTCATTAAAAGTAACAATAAAAAGTGCACATGCACAGTCAGAGCTGCACAGAACAGCCCAGTATTTCAAATAAATACAATATTTAATTTTTATCAAAATATCATACAGCATGGTAACCATTTACAATTATTGCTCTAATAAAAGTGTTATCAAAGAACACTTTTTGACTTGTTATACAACACCTTACTAATATCCCAGGATATTTAAACTGCAGCCTACATGACTTTAGATCCTGGAATTACTCAAAATATTAGAAATTCCCACTTGTTCCTAATAGCAATATAAAATATTTCTGCTACCTGTCATACTGTATTGTCAGTACTTTGTTTTTTGTGTATGTCTCATTTTCCTATTGCAACCAAACATCTATTGATGTTATGTTGTCCTCATAAATGATTGGTGCAAATGAAATATTCTAAGCAATTCTTCCAAACTATCAAGAATCAAAGACTTCCACATAGTGTTACTGTAACTAAAAATGTCCAGCATTGGCTTCAGCTGTAATAACAGAGTAATTTAGTGTAATCCATTTTCAGGATTTCAAGTTCTCAGACACAGAGTTTTTGACCCTTCCTAAATCTGACCTTTTCCAAAACTAAACAAGTAAGTTTGAAAATAAAATATAAATGTCAACAAAAATGAATATAAACCAAGGAGAAGATGAAATAAATATAAAGATTGCACAAGACAGATGTAAACACTTCAATTTTCCAAATGACATCCTTGAAGAGGTTGTAGCATCTGAAATACAGATTCAGTGGCTGCTTTGAGGCAGTTTTGTCCATCAATGAGCTTTTCTGTAACACTGTATTATTTCATCTTCTTTCTACACTGTCAAGATTTGATCTTCCAGAGCTGCAAAAATCAGAGCAGTACATCAAGGTTATTTTTCATTCCACTTTTCTGTTTACCAGAACAGCAATAGCATCACAATTTTTTATTTCTTATTACATTTGTTGCATATTCTATGATACACAAAATACATTTTACATTCATTTGCTCTTAATAGGAAAAAAATAGGCAGATGCAAGCAAACTCAATGGCAAATCAAGGGCTTTGTGACAACTACAAGCTTGGGGAAGCTAACATACCTCATAACCTGATTTTTTAAACAGTTTCCAGAGTTTGTAGTTCTGATGGGGCCAGAGAGGACCTAATGGGCCAGTCCTTCAGCCTGGACAGAACAACACTGTGTAGGATTGGTCACAGCAATACTGTCTCTGCTATAATACTTCTGTGCATTGCAAGGATAGCCTGCATCTTTCTGCATCCCTGAAAGAGCTACATAGTCAACAGTGAGGAATTAAAGACAGAAATCAAATCTGGGATATGAAGTTAAAGGTCTTGTATTTATGTGTACAAGTGTCGCCATATTTATGTCTAATAATTTTTGTAAGTGTCCTAAATGAAGTTATAGCCACAAAAATGGAAAAAAAAAAAAGTGTTAAAAGGCCTGCTCTGACAAATATATCATTATTGTTCTGATACAGCTTTTATTTAATAACCATTTTCAAACTATAAACATTCTAGTTAATACAGCATGATCCACCTATTTCAACATTCTGAACAATATGGTAGAAAAAAAGGATGCTTCTCAAGTATTTACCTTTAGATTAAATCCAAGCAAGTCACTGATGACACCAGAAACAGCTGACAGGATGACAACTTGGGTGATATTGTAAAGCAGTGGATTCATTGTAAGCCCATATAACCTAAAGGGACTGTCCAGTTCCTAATAATGCAAAACAATAAAATCACTAAAAAGCAAAAAGTTACACAAAGGGGTTTTTGTTCACATATGTATTGAGGAATATGAGTTTAGGAAGCCTTCCCAGTGGAGTAAAACACTGTCCTATTATTATGAATATAAAAAACAATGTGCAGGAAAATATCCATCACATTAACTGACTGTTGACTGATGGTGCCTAAAAAACCCTTCCAAAAACTGGAGGCTTCCCATCCATAACATCTATCAGTTTGCACATGAAGCCAAGAAAATAGCGATGCCATCATTTTAGAATTCCTTATAATTTTCCAGAAATCATCTTCAGTGTTAATAGAGCTGACAGACAGCAGAACCACAAAAAATAAGAAAGATTTTCCATAATGACAGAAGGCTACCTCACTATTACGAAAAGTTTAAAAAAAAGTATCTTTCTTATTACACTTATCTTCCTTTTCCATTGATTTTGAGACTAATTACTAATCAACATGGTCAGAAAAGGATGATAAAGGAAAAAATACTAATATTCACTTCACTGTCAATATTTTACCTTCTTTTTAATTGGAAGGAAGAAAAAATTTGCCCAAATTAAGCTGCAACAAAATCTCAAAGGGTTATTGCACCAACTTTCAATTATTGGTGGGTGAATACAGTCACCCAAACTTTTCTGGCCTGGAAATACGTCAAAGAAAGGAAGGAAAAAAGTTTTAAGACATGAGTGGATTATATAAAGTATAACAATTACCACTGCTTTGGTCCTTTATATTTTTAGCTTTAAATTCATCTTCATCCGTCTCCTGCACTACATCCTGGGCCTTGGACAAGGCCTTATAAACCCTTTTTTAATAAAGAAGAATTTCAAAGCTCTAACTCTTCTTTCAAAAGAGGTGAAATAAGAATGAACAACCTTTTCATTTAGATGTAATGTGGTATAAAACTCTACTGCAAATACAAAAGATATAAAAGACATGATTTTGAGAAGGACAGCAGAGAAATTCTTTAAGGAAAGTTTTTAGATTTTGGATTCATCTTGTCAATTTTGTGAGTAAGAAAACAGCAAGAATATTCAACGTAATCTCTAATAAAACCTGAGAGATCAAAACCATCCAAAGTCAAATTAAAATCCCAGCCTCCCTTTAGCTACTGGGCATGAAATACATAATTGCACTGATCGCTAACTACCAAGAATTAAAGCTCATAGTAGGTGGCTTGGAAATACCACTTTTGGGTACATTCACAGTAACAAAGTGATGGCCTGGGTCTGGCATTTGTGCCACAAAAGCCAAGCTCCCTTTGAAAAAACCATGTCAGTTGATACACTTCTGGCAAGAGTAAAACACTTTCTTCAAAACACTGAGGAAAGAATGAAATAGATGGAAGCAAATCAGACCAAGGGTTGGATCAGCATCCTGCCATCAACAGCAGCCACTTCTCACCCTACCTGCCTTCTCACAGCACACAAACATTTCAGCTCATGAGATGATCCCCTGAACCTGTTGTTCTTTGCCTAGTCTACTTATCCCGGCTCTCCTTGAATCCAGATAATCCTTCTGCATCCGCAGTGTCCTTTGGCCAACACTTGCACAACTCTGCTACCCAATGCACAGAGAATACTTCCTTTTGTTTGCTGCAAAACCAGGTCCTGAAAGCTTTATGGTCCCTTATTCTTAGAGCAGGAGAAACAGTCAGTAACTGACTTAACCAGGCTCTCCTTAGTGCTGTAATATAACTCTTTGTTATGCTGTTGCTTTGTCAGCTTTGACACCATCCATCCTCTTATGGAAAGTGCTGCATACTTTTTTTGAGATGAGGGGACCAGGACACACCTTGGTAAAAGTATGCTGGTGGGGGAAATTACTCATCTAACTAGAGGAAACAGCCACTAGCTAGCAAGATTAAATCAAGTTTAAGCTTCATTTTAAGAACTGCTCCTCAGCAGGAATCAACAGGTTAAGTGACCAGAATTCAATGGACAGTAGAAAGGTCACAAGGGTTCAAACCACCATTATCTCAACACTCAAAACAGACAACAAAATTGCAGCCCCCTCCAAGGGTTCACCATCCCGCCCACCCTGAAGTACCTCCTCTCACACTGTTCATACACTATCACAGAATAAAGCTTACTACATGTAATTGTAATTTGCAATCCAGTGATGGCAACGTAACAGCCTGCAGTGCATGAACAGGAGCATCCCTGGGAGAGAGACACGGAGCACACTTAAGCCACAGCACACTGTACCGCCTGCAGAAGTAACACAGTGGCTCTTGACCCAATCTATTCTGCCTCTTTGTTAGATATAATACAGGAATAGGAGTTTAATCTTACCTTCAGTAACTTAGTAGCAAGTTTTAACACATTGTTCACTAGTGTCAGTTCCTCCTTCTTATTAGGCTTTTTCTCCATTTTCAAGTACAAATTTATCTGATTTAAAAAAACCAAGTAGCATCACTTATTCAGAATTTAAAGAAATTAATTTTGAAACATTTAATTTGACACTATAACAATATGACAATATTACAATTAATACCACTGCTAAGTGACTATTTAGCAGCCAAATGACAGAATTGCAATGACATTTCTGCAAGGATGCAATTGTTTTCTTTGGTTTTTTAATGTTTAAGTACTGGTTCAGCACCACAGGAAAATGCAATACTTTACAATATAACAAAATACATTTGATGATATTATAGCAATAACTTTAAATTTTAGTTCAATCCACAAATCAGGCAAAAAACCCACCACATATGTAAGGTTCGCATAACTTCTTTTTCCTCCTTCCACAATTGCCTGAGGTTTATCAATTCATTCTAGATTTTTATATTAGTAGGCAGACCTTACAAGGCTTAACATCCGCAGAAGTTATTGAATAGACTAAAACGCTAAAACATAATTCTGCTGAAGTGCAATTTCTTTTAATAGATTTCAGTATAATTTAGTACTTTGTGGACACCTTAAGTGCAGAAAAATCAATCTTTCCAGTGCATGGAAATATCTGAAAAATTATTAAACTCCTCATTGCTGTAGAAGAACAGTATATTGAACATTTCAATACTTCTGTGATGCAGACATTTTCAGGTCATTGTTTCTGAGAAAGTTAAGAGCACAAATTCTCTTTCGACCTCCTCACAATTTTGGAACATCAGCTTTCATTCTCAAACAAGATATGTTTGATATCCTAGACCAGACAAAAGCTAGTTTTTTTCTTTTCTATTGCATAATGAAAGCAAATCAAAGGGAAAAATCTTGAAAAGCCATTAACTTTTTAGTTTAGGATGACAACCTTCAACAAAATAGAAGTGAACAATTTAGCAATGTGCTGAAGTAGTTCTTCAGATGACACTTACCAAGCTACAGAAGCAAAGCTGCAGAAATTAAGGGATGCTACATGATGCTCTGATACATTTAACCACCTTGTTTTAAGGTAGTTATTGAAATAAGGGCCACAGATATCTAAACAAAGTACCTGAGTATTATCAGATCTCTGCAAAAAGGCCACTCTAAGTTTCTTACGTATCATAAAAATAAAAAATATGCCTAATATATTCCAAGGCATATTAAGTCTCTAAACCTTCAATTTAAAGTAAAATTAGGCTTTCAGAGGCAAAGAGATTCCAATCTTTAAATAAAAAACTCCTGATCTCCACCATTCAAGATCTATAAACAGGACTAAACTAAAAATAAAGGTTCTAATTAGCAACTATGAAAACCGTAGGAAGGTTCAAATCTCTTAACAGTTATAGGATTTCACTGATTTCAATAACAAATTTAGAATCAGGAGAGAATTTTGAATGTGTATATGCACAGCCATCTACCACACCTATTTTGAGACTCAAAACTGGCAAGATGATCATTCTGATCAGACCATAGATTGTATTTTGCTCAACAAATTTACAAGACCAATTAAAAACACTTTCAGAAGGACTTGAAAAATTACAGGCAAACAGCATACAGTCAAAAATCCCTTCATGTAAATCAATTGGTCTTTAGTTTCCCATCATGAGTCCTAATCATGAAATAGGCTGAATTTAAAACACACAGAAATGCCTGGAACTTCACAGGTTGAAAGTAGAAGTTCCAATTTCATCTTATCCGTGAAGCACTTAAATTGAATCGAAGCGTTGAGGCTTGTTTGTCTTCTTTTTTGTTATTGTTGTCATCTTTGTTTTACAGCTTTGTTCTCTTCTCAGTAAGCCAAACAACTGTAGTTTGTGATTTTCAAGGGCACTGGTTCAGATGTGCTTTTATAGATAAAAGTGAGTGTCAGTCAATTGTTTGGGCTTGACCTCTCACAAAAAGCCAAAATGTCAGACTTTCATGAGTCCATCTCAAGAACACTGTAAATATGCTGTAGTACCCAGCTAGCAAGTGAAACCAGTCCAAAATTAATTCTACCCAGGGTAAAGTGTATCCTATTCATTTTCTGAGAAACGATTGAAAATTCTATTCTGGTTTTCATTTCATAAGGCCCTCAGGCATTTTGGAGGGAAAAAAAAACTTATAATGGAATAAGCTGGATGCAATACAAGATAAGTGTATGATGACATAGCACTTCCTGAATTTTTATTTTTACTTTTTTTTTTTTTT